>CANXYI011807549.1:0-11262 GCA_948208565.1 Hura crepitans
ATCATTAAGCTAAAACTATATTACTATTCATAAGGACACTACAATTAAGACTTCTTTTGCTTATTTAACCTCTTATATAACTTCAAATGATTCTCAAATTTCACCACAAAGCATCTTTTAATTAGTACTTATTTTTAGTACAATAACCCCAACTAGCTTGGGATGCACTATTCACTGCTCGAGGTCACTATTCACTAAGATCGGGTCCCGAACCTCATTCTATTCACACTTTTGCATTCCTCTCATATTATTTTAATGTTTCTTTCTCTTTAATACATGTTTCATGTTTTAATGAACCTTAAAACACTCTTTTCTAGTATTGCCCTTGACAATTTAGAAAATGATCGTTACATCCCTCGGTGGATTTTCACACTGTTTGTAATAGCCGAAAAATTCTGGTGCCATGAATTGTACTTCTTGGGATGTGAATATTATTTTCTTAAGGCTAAAGGCACTAATTCTATTGAATGGAAGTATTAATTATAACATATTTTTAAGTAAAATTTGAAGTCGAAACGAAGTCGTTTAGGTGGTTAAAAATGATAGTTAAGTTTTACAGCAATGTTATGTGAATAGTGACATAATTTTAGATGAACCATAAAATATTAAAAAAAAGTTAGAAAATTTTAGGATTAATACAACCTATTACTCAAAAATTCTAATTAATCTATTGGCACTAGAATTAAACTTTTTGGAGATTAGGAAGTATTTTTATTAAAATTAGGTAACCTTAAAAACTATGTTTTTAAATAGTTTTTCACATTTTTTGAGCATGAATTTTTAGAGGTTTTTGAGACTTGAATTATAGATAATTATGGGTCTCTCGAATGTCGAAAATGAGGTAAGAAAACCTAAAAAATACTATAAAAGAGGCTAAAATGAGTTAAAGGATGAATAGTATCATCCCTTCCCTATTTCCTCTTGCTGCTGATGCCAAGGCAAAAGAAAAGGAAGCCATTTTCTTCCTTTTTCCACCAAATTGCCTCAATTTCTTTCATTTAAGACATGAGTTCGAGCCTCCAAGACCTTGAGAAGTTAATTTTACCTCAATTTGCATGAAATAGCAAGCGTTTGGCTTAATTTTTTGCCTGGATAAATAGTAGCTCAAAATTTTTTGGGTACTTTTTTTTTGAATTTTGACAATTTTCCTAGGTTCCTTGGGTGCCCAAGAGTCGATATATATGGTCAGTTTTTATTTTTACTATTTTTATGATTTATTACAAATTTTTTCGAATTGAATCTGTAATGGGCAGTTGAGAAAGTTGATAAAACCCGAGATAAGGGCAGAAGCAAGTTGTGAGTAATCCTTATGAGTGTGTTTTGACTCTTTTGGTACATGTAATCAATATAAATTGTCTAAATTTAAGTATGTTTTAGAAATTCCATAATACATAATAAATGCCATTAATGAGATAAATGTGTAATTAATGCATAAATTGGCAATTAATGGTGATGTATGATGAAAATGATTATGATGTTGAATGGATGTTCGAGATATGTAATGATGATATGGGAATAATGATAGTGCATGTATGTGTATGTAATTAGGTACATGCATGAAAAAATGTAATGTGAGCATAATGTACAACATTACATGTCTATGTGAGCATGAGTTATGATAATGAATGCATATAATGGATGTTGGAGCTTTGGAAGGCATTATGGCCGAAATGGCCGTGTGAGGTTATGTGTATACATGTTGGCTTAGATATGCATGTTTGTATCCTACATATGTGATATGTATGAAGTATGATCACAAATGATTGTAATTGGCAATATGGACATGAGAAATGATGGAAGAAAGATGAATGACAATATGGAGGCTTTGGAAGGCATTATGGCTGAAATGGCCATGTGTCATGATGATTTGTGCATGTTGATCTCATATGCATGCATGTGCATGTATATATTCTAAAATGTGTGTCATGAATGAATGTAAGTAATCATATAAACATGAAAGTGATGAATGGTATTATGGAGGGGTAAGAACCATAATGGTCGAATGACCTGGGTACATGTATGCATATGTGTGCTATGACATATAATGCATGAAAATGATGATTTACAAATGTGTATTAGCTAATTGGTTTTATGTATGTGAAGTTGGAAATAAGAGGTTATAGTGTGCATCTTATATGCATGGGTGATTATGGGATTATTAGTTTATGTGTGTATGTCTATGTTATGATAAACAAAGGATAATATGCATAATTGGTGAATTATGTATGATAGATTAGCCATAATGTGCTTAACTCATATTATGTGTGCTTGTGGCATAAAAAAGTCATAATGCAAAAATGTACTCTTTAACCCTTAAATGTGCAATATAGTGCTTTTATGACATTGTGTGAATTTTATAAGGCATATTACCTTATTCTAGTGCCTATAGCATGTTTATGATGTGTATGGCATGCAAGAAATGACATTAGAACTTTAAGGGCTTTTGATGACCTATTTATGAATACAATGTTTATGCATAAGCTTATATGTTGTGTACTTATGTTATGGTAAATATAATGATATAAATATGCATAATGCATTTAATATGAAATTGTGATGAGATAATGTATTCAATAACATATATATATGTAGAGAATTAATGTATGGCATTCATTATGTGTTATGGCATGTCGTAAAGCTGTAATAACTTTATAATTATGCTTTTTTCAATTTAGTCATTAGTTAGCTAAACCAATGTAATTAAAAACAACATTAAGCGGTAATAATATGGTGAAACTAAAAGTAAATGATTAATAGCCCATGTAAGTAAATAGCTTAGTCAGATATGTTAATTGGTCAGCGAGGAGTCATAACAGTTGCTAGGGTACTTCTGTACCTCCGTAGCCTTTGGGATACAATGCGTGAACCTTTAGGTTACTTTTTATGTCCTAAACTTTTGGTCTGATATGTTGATCTTTGGATCTTATTTCTGACCTTTGGGTCTGATGCATGTTGATGATATGATTTTTTAACCTTTAGGTCTGATGCATATTTACCCATGGGTTTATACTTTTTGATCTTTGGGTCTGATGCATGAGAGACCAATGTGGTTCTGAGGGCTTAAGTGGTCCACTGATGCTCTGTTATCCATAGTGTTATTATTTCTTGAGTATGGGCTTAATAAATGGGTATTAATGAATAATGAAAATGTGGATTCAATATATGACATGTTTTTAATGATGCATAATGCATAATTCTTATTAAGCAGCATATACATGTGCTATGCCATGTTATTGCTATTATGTATAATATGATTAATGTTGCATATCATGTTACAATGGGAAAGTTCATATTTTATATATTAATTAATGATGTTAATTGGCATTTTTATACAATTTATATCGATTACACCACTAAGCTATTGCTTAGCGCATCGTCTATTTTTGTGATACGTAGGTAAGGTGACAATTTGAGAAGCAAGCCTCGGATCATTAAGTTTCTAAGAGATATATTCTTTTGGTACTTTTTGGTATATTTTGTATATAAATTTTATGATGTATAACTAGTTAGCACTTATATGGTTGTAATTATAGGGAATGGGGTTTAAATTTGTTGAATAGTCAATTTTTTAGATTTTTAAAGGTCTGTTATAATTTTAAAAGTTGATTTTTGATGTGTGTTGACTACATGTTGAAATATCTATTACATGCTTTGAGTTGTTGTCCTGATTGATGGATTTGGAGTCATTAAAAGGATTATAGGAGTTAAGAATGACGAAAAAAAGTTATAGAAGTGTTTTTTATTTTAAAAGTTACTATTCATATTTGGAAAAGTGTCTCGGTACAGCCGTTATGCTGCTAGATTTTTGACACAAGTATTTTTCAAATATGGACAATAACTAGTTTTTGAAATTTTTTATAAACCCATATTTTTATAAGATAAATGTTTTGTTAAGAATATTCTAAATGGGATAATATGATAAGAGTTTGGATAGCATGGAAATATGTGCACACCTTAGTTAGGCTAGATGATCGGTTGACGTCCAAATCGGGTAAAAGGTGTTACACTATTATTCATACCAATCGACTCTAGTCGATCTATACATCAGTTTTATTCTCATAATTTCCTCAAATTCTCATTCTATGTTTGGTTAAATCGGATTGAAACTTAGGGCATGGCAATTCTTCCTCCCTTAAAAGAATTTCGTCCTTAAAATTCTACCTGATCTATTTTGACTCAAACTATCTCCTTATTTAGCTTTTCCACTACAAATTATTATTCCCATTATTCTCTCTATCTTTGAGTTATTATAAATGATAAGTTCTAATATAGTGGGTCGCTACTTAATCTATGTGAGTACTCTCTCATAAGATGTTGTAGGGATCCTCATGCATGATACATCTTTAGTACAATCTCCCACCATATACTCAGCTGTCTCTATCCACGGTGTCTACACACCTTAGTTAGTACATTGTCAGTAGTAATACTTGAGACACTTATAGTCTAGACTTGCTAGAAATATCCCAAATTATTCTTTTTTATTCAAATCTTTGGGTCTCTATTTATTACTAATTGTGATTAGATCTACTTCTATTTCTATTTATCCTCTGTTCCCAGAGTTGAACTTGCTAAACCTCAATCATATGGTTCTTTCTCTTTGAAACCTTTCTTCTAATCCTTTAATATATCCCTTTGTTATACAAACTGTAGCTATTAAAGGAGCAACCTCTCTAATTTGTATTATTCATTACCACTTGTATCATAATTTCCGTGTTAAGGCCTTTTCCAAATCCTTTACCTTTCTCTACTTCTATGAGCACCATCTCCTTTATATAACAATTCAACTATGTAATTCTATCCTATTTAAACATGAATAGATACCCTTACTCTAAATTAGGGAAATTCTTACTTCTTGTTTATCAAGAGAATGCTTCATAATGCATCTCTTGTCAAACTACTTAAAAAAGAATTCCTAATTCAAATCTTCCAGTATCTTTATTTCACTACTTCGTCCCTTTATCTTAATATACTTTTACTTATTATAGAGGAATGATATGAATCATGTTCCTTTCTAAGATGCCCTTTTTAATTAATACTGTACCATAACTAGATCATCACATTTTGTACCTAAGGATTTCTCAGTTCCCTTTCTATTATTCTTTTTACTTATGCCTCCTAGAAGCCTATATCAGTGATGGTTGTACCAGTATCAAGGTAAAACAATAGTAGCTATAACTTATCTTTATTCTATAAGCACTTATTAGCCTCAAGTAGTGTAGACCCATATAACATACCACTTACGTCCTATGGCACTCATGTATAACCTTATATTCCATGAATTGCCAAAACCAAAGCTCTGATACCACTAAATGTAACATCTTAATACCTAACCGATAGTCGATTCAGTTATAAGATGTCACAGGAGACATCTCTTACTCAATCCAGTTGTTGGATCTGAATGAAAAACATTGCACAAACTTAACTATCACATTCCTTATACCTCTGTTATCTCTATTCAATAATATTTAAATCTATTACTATTATCCACAACACAAGTCTGTAATCATGTACTCTTGGTCCTATTATTTTCACATATATTGAGTGCCAATCTATTATTGTTACTTACCAGCTCTTAAGTGTTATCGCATACAACTTGTTAACTTATGCTACTTTGTTTAAGGTTGCAACTTTTAACTCTTGTCTATTACTTACATACAAGCAAAAGGTAGTATGGTGAGTAATAATGCTTAATGGTGTATTCAATGAAACATATACATAACATGCAAGCTGTAACACTTGTAATTTTTCTCAATTTAATTAAGGCCCTTGAATAGTGAATGGTACTTTTGGGAACTCGGAGTGAACTAAGCCCATAGGATGATAGAAAAATTAAATCAAGACTATGGATGAAATTTGGATTAAATTAAAGTCATTGAGGGGGTTAAAATAGACTGTGTAAAGTTTGCTTATTAGTGTCCCTTGAATAATACCCATTTGAAGTTAAACAAAAAATTATTTAAAAAGTGCTAAAAAAATTTTGAAAATAGCATGACTTGATGGTGAAAAATTCTAACTAAGCTAATGGAATTGGTTTTGGAATTTTATGAGACTAGGAAGTAATTAAATAGAATTCATTTATGACGCATTTAACCAAAAAATAATTTTTGTTGGAGAAAAATTCTAATTTTGGGGAATAATTAAAATACTGATTTTAATTTTTTTAGACGTTAGAGCATTGGAGCATGAAATATGAATTTTTAGAGATGAATTAGCCAAGATTAAATCCTAGCCATCCATTTTACACTTGGCACAAATTTATCCATCCTTCCCATGCTTAAAGGTGGACTTTAGATATTTCAAACTAGCCATTTCTAAGCCCCTTTCTCCCCTCAAAGTTGGATGCTAACTTGTCCTTAAGAACCCTAAGATTTCTTCTTCATTTCTTTCATTAAAATACCATAAAATTAACACCTAAATACATCAACTTTGCCTCCACACTCCCCTCTTCCTTATTTTAGTGGAAATTTCCTTTGAGAGGGCCTAGAAAGAGAGATATTCAAGGGTGGTGAATAGTGACCAAGGTAAAAAGGAGTGAGTGTTTTTAATTCTAATATTTTTTCAAAGGTGGTGTTTAAGGTATATATGATATTTATGAGCTTAGATTTTCATTTAGTTATATGTAGAATTTTTGAGGAAATTTTAAAAGTGGATTATATGTATGTTTGTAGGTAGAGAAGGAGGAGAGGTGGAGAAAAGAGAAGGATAAGAGTGAGTGGTGATTTAAGACCGATTCGGTGAGCTAAGTAAGTGAATTTAGTGAATCATGCATTTAATTCATTAGTTTGCATAAATTGTGTTATGTGTATATGTATGAAAGTGTATGTTTGTATGGTGTGGCATGTGATTTGTATGAAATGTAATTAGAAATGGCATGTATACATTATTTTGAGCCTAAATGGTGTGAAAATATAAAAGGAATATGAGGCATGGTGAAGTACCTAGTATGGTCAAAACGCATTTATAAAGAAATTAATGGAATTTAAATGGTAATAAATAGAAAAATGTGTATGTTTAGGTTAATTAAATTAGTATAAAATAATTTGAATGTTTGTACGGAAAAATATGTTCATTACATAGAATATGCTAGGTTAGCCAAATGGGTTATGGTGGGGTAATGAAAACCTAACATGACTATATAACATATATATAATTAAGATGTCAACTAAAGAAAACAAATCTATGTAAGTAACATTATTTGAGACCTAGTTATAAGAATTAGGATCACTAAAAATGGGATAGATTAGACTTGAAGTAAATGTAAAATGAGAAATGGAGAGAAGTCAATATGAAAAGGCAAAAAGGGAGAGAGTTGGAATAAATGTGATAGAAATTAGACTTGAAATTGAATAAATAGAGAGGGAATAATATAATAATATGATATTTGAATTTTAAGTAGATGAGAAATTGATATGTCAAATAGAAAAGTGAAAAATGAATGAACATAAACTGAGGCCCATATTAGTTAGATGCCTGCTAGATAGGTTGACCAGTCAATTAGAGAGTAGCAGCTATTAAGACACTTTGGTGTCATAAGAGGTCGATCCATGAGGACAACCATGAGATAATATTGATGTATTGATGATATTGTGTAGGCGTATCTGCCTTAAGGTCTATGAAGGGCCACTGCACAACTTATGAGATTGACAGCAGGTGCAATTGCCTTGAGGTCCACAACGGGCCACTGCATACTATGAGATTTGATATGACAGAGTGTAGCCGTCAAGGTCCAGAATGCAGGCCTTTACACAACTTATAAGATGGAGTGTAGCCATTAAGGTTTGGGATGCAAACCCTCACACAATCATGATGATTATGATGAGATATGATATGATGGAGTGTGGCCGTTGAGGTCTAGAATGTGGGCCCCTGCATATAGTGAGATCTTATTAGCTAGTGTTAAATGGATAGTCTTTTAGATACATGCCATTAACTAATTAATGAATATAACTAAGTAAATGAGATGAAGATAACTAGATAACTTAGATAAAGAGAAATATATAATATAACTAAATCCTATGCCTTTAGACTACATATTAATGAGTAACTATGATGCATGTTAATGACTAGTTATAGTACATATGAGTGTAACCATAATGGCTTGTTGCATGATGCTTGCCATATACACTATTATGATACATGACATATTGAATGGCATGATGTATGACATAATTAATGGCATAATGCATGTTGTGTGTGATTAAATGTATGAATCATTAATTTCACTTACTAAGCATATGCTTAGCGTATCAAGTGTTCTGATACATAGGTAGTAGATGGCTGAAGTGGTCCAGCCTCACCAAAGTAGCATCATAATAGACAATATAGCTTGGGTATACTTTTTGTCTCTAAACTTTGTATATTTTGATATCTAGGTGCACTCATGTGTAGGAGGGGAACTATGTTATAGTGAGAACAATGAGATATAATATGTTGAACTTATATTATGTGATGTATGCTTGTTAAGTATATGTGTTTGTGTGTTACTGCTAATATTGATGAGTTAATGGTGGATCAGAAGGATCCTAAGAGTTGAGTTGTGGACGAGGTTGATATAGAAGTGTTCATTTTATAGGTTGAAAATTTTTGGATTCTTCCCCGAACAGCTGTTATGCTGCCAAATTTATGATGAAATCCCTTTAAGGTGTTTTGAGAGTTTTGGCAGTTGTAATTAGTCTGACCCACCAAGGAGTCAGTATGGCATCTAAAATAAATGTAATAATATTATTTTAGGCCAAATTAAAGCTAAGGAACCTTTATTAATTAAGGAAATACATGAAGTTAAGCGAGTATAAGGAGAGGAAAATATCAAGATAAGTGACCTATTGGGAAGTGACATCTTTTATCTGGTTCGGAAGTGGATTAGGTAGCAGGTGTTACACAAGCACACCAGCATGCAACATGAATATAATTATATATATAAGTATAACACTCTTATTTCATAACAAAAAGATACATATAAGATAACACGTTTAATGCACATTTAACATGTAAGAATATAACCATACAATATAAGTGATTTCCCCTTTTTATAATTGACAGTATAAGTCTTGTTCATAATTCTCTTATTGATAAGTATCTTAAAATTCCATCCTTTAACTTATTTAACACTATTCATATCTGATACTTATTAACATCTTAATTGAATCATATAAATATCGTCTCATCTTATATATTAATTATTTGACAAAATAACACAATACAATTTATTCATGCTTACATTAATTACCTAACTCTATAAAAACCACCTGTTATTTATTATACTTCATAGTATTATTCTTATTCTTTTTATACTTTTTGTATCTGAATAAACACCTTGTATTACTATAATAATTTCCTTCATTAAGTATTTTATTCTTATAATGACATATTTTCACTTAGTTGGAGTTAAATAACTTTTATTTTATAGATAATTTGAAAACTTAAAATTTCCTTTGTTTGACCATTAAAATATTCCTTTTCATAGTTCATATTCATTAATTTAAATAGCCCATATTTGACAAACATAAGCTTACTAACTGGCTATAGGGGATAAAGGTGTGTAGTGGTCCATATTTTGCACCTGACAGTTGCTGCATTAGTATAATGTGCAATAATCTTATTGAACCTCCCTACGGCTGCACCTACATGAATATATATGTAGTGGCTCTGTTGGACTTATCAACGACTGCATGCATATAAAAATAATGATATGAAATTCACAATGAAGTGGTCCTTATAGACCTCAATATAATCAAGATGGGCTATAAGGTACAGTGGCCCTTATAGACTAAGGTATAAAGATAGGATGTATGTGTAATGGCTCTCATGAACCAGCACAAAAAGGTGACACCAAAGTGTCCTAATAGATACTACATTCCCTAGGTGACCGATGAACCTATCCAGTGTACTGTCTAACTCATATAGGAATTACTCATAGTTTTATTATAGTTTACTTCAATTATATAAGTCACGTATATTGTCCAAATTTTATAATTGGACTTTGACTTCAATTATCATTTTAGTCATCATTACTAATCATACGTAATCACAGGATACTGTTATCATTTGTAGGCACACTTGAGGTGCTATCACTTTCATAATATATGTATGATCTCACTGGATCATACAATATATATGTAATATACTTTATATACTACATATAATAACATTATATCACTATGTATGTAATGTAATGAGCAATTCACATTTTGGTATGTTTCTTACATTGTATACCATATATTACTATTTTATGATCATGAACGCAATTTTTTTTCTCTTCAATTTTATTGTACTATATCATCTTCAGTACTTATTACATTAATAGGTCTTTAAATTTATTTTTCACATAATTAAAATTCAAACTCAAGCTTGCTTATAATATTTTCCTTTGCTAGCATTCTTAATAATCTCTAACATTATCTTCTTAATTTTTATATACGTCATGTACTTTAAATAATAACGTCATATCACCATGTATGTAACATAATGAGCATTTCACATCTTGGCATGTTTCTTATATCGTATACCATATGATATTGTTTTATGATTATGAACGTAATTCATTTTCTCTTTTAGTTCTATCATACTATATTATCATCCACACTTATTACCTTATTAGATCTTTAAATTTATTATTTCGTAATTAAATACAAACTCAAGCTAACTCATATTATTTTCCTTTGCCATCTTTCTTTAATAACTCCTATTATTATTCCATAAATTTTTAATTAATCAATGTCATTAAATTTTCTAACTCACTTATTATTATAATTATCCATCATCATCATATTCTATTAATTGTCTTATATGCATTTATTCATTTATATTTATACTCATCAATCAATTTCACTTTTACTTAAACAAATAGAATATATTTTATAATCAAACCATTTTTACCAATTATCAAAATATAATGTTATATTTATAAATAATTTACTCAAACCACACACATATATATACAAATATAATTTTTAATATTTATTTATTTAATCCACTACCTTAAACATATATTTATGCATTTGTTATTTATTCCGTTTCATAAGTTAACTTAATTACTAATTTTTTTTTATCATACCAAATATCCTTTTTTAATCCATCAAATAAATATTAACATCACACATCTATACATGATATATTCTTATACACACACTCAAAATAATTGTTTAATATATATATATATATATATATATATATATATCTTAATACATTTATAAACACAACATTTATTCCTTTTCTTCCTCACTTAATTAACCATACCTTACTAACCTATTTAACTTCATACAA
>CANXYI011807642.1:0-11338 GCA_948208565.1 Hura crepitans
TTTGAGGCTTAAGGAAAATTTGTTTGCTATTGTAGGCTTTTAGAGTTCAACATCTTCTAACTTTTGAATTTTTGTGTGAGCAAGGATCAAAAAAGGTTTGGCTTTTTAGTTCTATTGCCACAAACTTTTAGGCTTTGGAAATGATAATACATATTGAATTTAATGCTTTGAGTATTAGAGCCTATTTGGATTTCTTTTAAGATTTCAACATAAGGCATTCTTTTAGATGTAGTTGCCCTCAACTCATTATTTTCTTTCTCTCATCTCACATTCAAGGATATTTCTCATGCTTTACAAGGAAAGATCAAGTTTTGAGCTTCAAACTTGTGTGTAACGATGGTGATCCATCATGAACTATTTGTAATAGATATGGATTAAGCTGATCATCTTTATTTTCTCTTTTTTTATTATTTATTATATTTTTTCAACTCATTGTCAAGAGTATCATTCTATGTAATGTATATGGTACACAAAGATGCTCATGAAGAAAACAAAATAATGTTTTGTTAAACTTTAATCATTCCAACATGGAAGCAAGAAATAACTAGAAGAGAAAACTATAATTATTCCAACATAAAAACTAAAAGAGAAAACTATGGTAGTCTTTACATCTTCATTGGATCCTTCCATATCCTTGATTGGTGGGGTCTTGTAGTTGGTCAAAAATTGGTCCATGAGGTGGAAGATCAAAATTCAGAAAGAGAACCTCATTTTTTAAAGATTAGAGGGATGTTGGTAAGGTTTAGTAATAGGCAATTTTTAGGGTAAGGTATCGTACCACGGTCTATAAGGTCTTGGATGGCTTGACATATTGCTTTGCAATTGTCAATCAAATGGCTAGTCTTTTAGTGATAAGCACAGTATAGGTCATGGCAATGGTTAGATGGAAGTGGTAAGGGGTGATGTTCAGGTATTAAGGGGCAAATAAGGTTCTCTTCTTTCAATTCCTTGACCATTGTGGACAAAGATTTATTCAAATAGGGAAGTCTGTAGGAAATCTTCCTTATTTTAGTTCTTTGGTCATCGTTTACCCCCATGGTTGAATTTATGCTTGTCGAGTTCTTCAAAGCACCTTATTGTTGGACTTTAAACTTCTGTCTCATTTTTTCTTTTATGAGTGCTATCATTTTTAGTTTCAATGCTGCATTGCTTTATTGAACATGTCTCTAGTCACAAATTGACTTTCCCCTTTGGTTTCAGGTTTAGTTGCCATTTTTATGGTGAAGATTGTTGAAAGAAGCTAAGGAGTTGAGTTTTTTTCCTTTGAAAAGCTTGAGTGGAGGATGATCCTTATAGTTACTATGATATATTTATTAATATGATATGATGTATGTTTCAAGCATTAATGATGCTATGTTATGCATGGATAATTGTAAGATTGAAGATTAGCGATGCATGTGATATGTGTATAATGTGCATGCAAATGTATGTGATGGATATGAACTTTACATTACACATGGGTAAGATGGTACAAAAATAAATAAAGTCTATATGATAGATGATATGTGTCTATGTATACCAAATGTGAATGCATGGATGAATAATGCATGACTAAGCCTAACAAGTATACGTAAAGTTATGGGATAAAAAAATGTTTATGAAAATAGTATGTGATGTGGACATGATATACCTAGGTATAATGTGACTGCAAATGCATGTGAACATGTGGTGGATAAATATTAGTAATGCCTAAGTGTGGCATGTGTGTAGATATGGATGAAGTTTGCATGTTGCATGAAGCAATGCATATATGTTTGGTTATGATTTGCATGACAATGATGTGTCTAATGACTAAATAATAATGTGGACTATTACTATGAAGTGTGTGTCATGATGCATGACCTAAGGATTATGTTACATGGATGTGTATGATTCCTAGTGATGCCTATTGTTCATTGATCCATCTTTCAAGAGTGAGCTTTGAACATTGATATGACCTAGGCTTTTCCCCTTTAAAGATCAAAACATATTTATACAAATGACTAAAAATAAATTCATTATTTTGTTTTATTAAATGAAAAGATTACAAAAGTTGACTACAAAACTAAATTTAAAAAGGAAAAGAGAAGGGGAGCTTCTAAGCTTCTGGATTAAGAATCTGTTTGGCATTAATGAGATTTTGAATGGTATGACAGAGGTTCTTACACTCATTTATGAGATGCCCTGTCTTCTAGTGATAGGCACAATATAGATCATTCCTATGCTTAGCTAAGAGTGACCTTGTTGAAGGTTGGTATGGTAAGGGTTGGAGCTTCCCTTCTTTTATGAGCTTGTTCAAGCACCAAGACATAGGTCTAAGCAATTTGGAGAAGCATCGAGTGTTGACCATGTTGACATCCATATCTTGAACGGAACTGTTATTGCTATTATTCCTAAATCCTTTATTTTGAGAGGCTGCTTCCATATCAATGGCTATGCCATTAAGCCATTCCTATGTGGTAATGCCTTTAGCAGAGAGCCTCACTTTCATGTAATTATTGGCATTCTTGATGAGCATTTTGATCTAGTTGATGCCATCTGGCTTATTTCTCATTTTGAGCACATTTTCCCTTCATCATTCCAAATATTTTGAAAAGGATTCATTGGGTTTTTGGTGTACCAATTCCAAGTCTTTAAGAGTTACCTCAATGGTTGCACTGTTTGAGTATTGCTTATTGAACATATGGGCTAATTCTTCCCAGTTTACTTTAATTTTCCTTTTCAAGCTATAGTACCAATCCAGAGCTTGCCCAGTTAGAGGCATACTAAATAGACTCACTATTTGTGCTTTCGATAGGTTGGTAGATCTCATGGCTACCACATACTGCTTCAAGTGAGTCCTTCGGTCACAAGTGCCATCAAACTTATTCAAATTTGGCATTTTAAATTTGTAGGGCATGGTATGATCAGGTTTTAGGCTGATGTCCTTTAGGTTGATGTCTTTGTCCCCAGTTACTAGGTGACTCATAGCTTCTAGTTCTTTGTTTAGTTCTCTGATAGGATCCTCCTTATCATATTTGGGTGGTGGAATCTTATTATAAGTAGACTTAATTAGGGATTTTTTTTCCATAAGAAAGTTGGTCATCCGCCATCTCTTTCTTGCTATTATTAGTAGCATAAGTTTGGCTCTCTTCTTGTCGGGCATTCATTCTTGATAGTGCATTGGTTAAGGTAGCCATCATCCTTTTCTCTATATCCTAAAAAGCCTTATTTAGCATGGTCCTCATTACTAGTTCATTTCTAGGCATGATCACTCTTTTTAGTAGATTGTAGATGGATCAATGGTGGCTATAAAATAGAGGCTTAGTGATGATACATGAATTATCTAAGATGATGTCTGATATGCTTGTATGTGCATGAATGATATAAATATGGATATATAGTATGATACAGTAGAAGTTAATGATCTTTCACAAAATGACAACCTTTGATGTGAAGTATGTGCTTGTGTGAAGTGTACTTAATGCATGAGTGTGTTTATGATGCATGGATATTAGGATGGAAATGTTAAAAGTTCATGAGATACATATGGTGTACAAGGTTTAAGCCATGTTATGTATATGTATTAAAACATGATATATACATGGTATATATAAAACAAAAAGGATATAAAGTTTATGTTATGTAATAAGTACATTGAAATATTATGCATGTGTATATAAAAAGGATACATGTTAGATCTACAAGGACCAACACAAGCAATAAGCCTTCTAACCTTATTACTCCCACACACATGGTCTTAGTCATTCCACCTAGGTGGGCTTACCTAAGCATCATCAGGAGATGTATAGGTTTGAATGTAGGCTTAATTAGGCCCAATGACCTCTCGTATTTAAAGCGCATGCAAGGATAGTGGCCTATGACATTTAAGTCTTATTTAACATGAAATTAAGTTAGGCTCATTCTAGATAAAAGGCACAATAGGCTTGCCCCCACTTCAAATAAGGTTAAATGCAATAGGCCCACATAGCAATAATAATGCAATCAAAAGCTTTTAGGGTCAAGTAACCTAGAGAAAGTTGCTAAGTTTGACTATATGGGCTTATGGCTTGGTTGAAAAGGGCTTATGGCTCTTATAAGTAGAGGTTGCTCATAATGGGTTTTTCTAATCAAGGATAATATGACCGATTAGTTCACCTTTTCATATACTCGAAGGCATGAGGCATGTGAGTGATGGATATGCTAGCACTTCTCTATTCTTGAATGAAAAATGGAGTTATGGTTCACAACACCATCCATGGTAAAAGGGACATAGTTTATATAGGATGTAATACATGGGACTAATAAAAATTAGAATATTAGATGGCATATTATTTCAGCATTTTTAGATTGAGATTCTTAGTCCCCAATGGAGTCACCACTTTATAGATTATAATATTTTTACCAAGGAGGAGAGTGGTTTGTGGAGTTGCCACCTAGCCTTTACACTAGGACCTCTGATCTTCTATACCAAAAAGGTTCGGAATTTAAATCTTATTTATACCCCAATAATGTGCCTTCTTTGTATATTATAACATTTATCAATCCCTTTTCAAGTAGGCATGCATTGTATTTAAAGTAGTATGTCACCTTTTCATGTATAAGAAGTAAATTTGCAATTATTTAAAGAATATGACAAGTATATTATACATCTATAAAGTGGGTTATTCATTAGTTGTGGCATGACTTGACAATTACCTGTAATTCCATAGGAATTGGCAATGGCAGTAATTGCCCAACGCCCATCTCTAGGAGATTAGCCTTTGAAAATATATTTTATTATTATAACTTTTGATTAAAAAAATACAAATCCATTTTGTTAAAGAAAATACCATTTAATTAGGTAAAAAACCTTTTGATGTGAAGTTTAAGTTTTAGCATGTAAAATAAGTAATTTACTAGATATTACAACCCCAGAATGAGCAATGAAGTATAATAGTATAAAACCAAAAAAATGATGCAAAGTATAAAACTAGTCTCGTCTATATGGCATTAGGTCCGTGCGGACTGTATGAGGCTCCGAAACATGTCCATGTAGACCATTGCTCATAAGAGTTATATGTCTATCTAGACTATTACTCTAGTGATAAGGGTCACTGGCATACAACTCAAAGGAAGAGATTAATAACACTAAATAGTTGTCTGTGAGGACCTAATGACAATGTCAAATAGAATGATAACAATGCGTGTTATAACTGTACATAAGGATGTGAATAATTGTGTAATATGCTTAAATAATTGTTATGAATGGGAAGATGATAGATTAATCTTGTAAAGGAGGACATGAAGATAAATGCATATATTCATGAAGATTAGAATTTAGAACTTATGTCCATGCAGACTACAAAATAGAATAAGTACACATAAAACATATATGTCTATATGGACCATACATTAATTCAAGAATGTCAACAATATGCATACTAGGGAATAGAACAATCATTCGATATGATAAAGGGACAAAGGCATGCTAATAGGATAAATAAGATACATTAAAACATGGTACACAAGGAAAACATGATACTGTTATCGAATAATAGTCCGTATGGACCTTATATTATATAGATATTAAAATAATAGGTCTACACACACTTTATATCCATTAAAATAAGTTCGTACAGACTTAATCGTCAGTTCTAAAAAGCAAGTACAATTACAATTTTCTATGAACGATTAAAACATGATTAAAACAGTTTAAGAGGTTAACTTATGCCTATGATTAACATGGGGATTACATAGGATCACCTCACATGTCAATTAATCATGAGAGATTATTGGTTGTAGTAAATGACACAAATAAATGAATGAATATGATAAAAAGAGTCTCAGATCTTACCTTGAAGTTAGCACCAAGCAATAAGACTATGGTTAGGTTTTGGAAGGCTGATTATTTTAGTGAGGGCTAAGGGCTAGTAGAGTGAATCCTGCTATCAATTGTCTTCAATTGTGTCTTATGTGTCCTCTTACCTCTTAAAATAGGTTGATAGGAAGGGTATTTATAAGGTTGGTGAACAACTTTCTCGTTCAAAAGAAGTAGAGACCTGCTAGGATTAGGAATTAGTGCCTTAATAGGAATTATGCACTTTTAGAAGTTTTACATCAGTAGGTCTGTACAAACTTGTATGGCTTAGTCCATGCAGACTTAGGCATGATTTTCTTACCAGTCCATGGGCTTTGGGCCAGGTTGGATTAGTCTATATAGACATAGGCTTTGGCTTGTTCGTGTGGACCTTAGGCTTTAGGCTCACTGGTCTAGGCTAACTATGGTGCGGACCTCATAGCATCAAGTCCGTGTAGACTTATGCCATGTTGGTCTATGCAGACTTAGGTTCTAAGTTGCTTGCCTTATTGCTTGAGCCTATTTCTAGTTATCATCATAGGCCTAAAAGGTGAATGGGTCTATACCACGAGCTTTTCAGGTTGGGTCAAAGTCCGAATACATAAGAAAGGCCTAAACACAAAATTGAGGCATCTACAATACCATAATCCATCATATACCCAATATAAGTAACATGCTTCCATTGTATATCCACATTATCTCTAGGTACATTATGTAGAAATCATATACATCAATAACATTCAATCGTGCAATCATTTATAAGCATAACACATCATCATTAATGCTCAAAACATGTATCATATCATATTAACAAATGTATCATGCTAACTAAAAGGATCATCCTTCACTCAGGCTCTTCAAAAGGAAAGACTCACTTCTCTCATTCTTTCTTTCAACACCCCTAAAATGGCCATTAGACTTGAAACTAATGGTGAAGATTAGCTTATGACTAAAGGCATGTTTAACAAAGTGATGAAAGCCTTAGAATGAAGAATGATAGCACTCATAGAAGAAGCTATGCAAGAGAAATTTAAAGTCCAACAACAAGGTGCTTTGAAGAACCCGACGGGCATGAACTCAATTATAGGGGTAAGCAATGACCAAAGAACCAAGACAAGGAAGATTTCCTATAGACTTCCCTATTTGAACAAGTCCTTATCCATAATGCTTAAGGAATTGAAAGAAGAGAACCTTCTCTAACCTTTAATACCTGAACACCATTCCTCACCGCTTCCACCTAACCATCACCATGACCTATACTATGCTTACCATCAAAAGACTAGCCATTTGACTGACAATTGCAAAGCACTACATGGAGCCATCCAAGATCTTATAGACCATGGTGCGATACCTAACCCTAAAGATCACCTATTACCAAACCTCACCAACATCCCTCAAATCTCTAAAAAGCAAAGTTCTCTCTTTTTGATGTTTGGCCTGCCACCTCATGGGCCAACTCTTGACCAAAGATCCCGCCAAACAAGGGTATAGAAGGATCCAATGAAGATGTGAAGACTGTCTTTTTCTTCTTTTCTAGTTGTTTCTTTCTTCTATGTTGGAACAACTAAAGTTTAATAAAATATCATCTTGGTTTCTTCATGATCATCTTTGTGTACCATAATCATCGCATAGCCTGATACTCTTAAAAGTGAGTTGAGAGATTAAAAAAATAAAAATAGAGAAATAAACATGATCAGCTTAATCCACATCTATTACAAACATTTCATGATGGCGCACCACTATTGCACACAATTTTGAAGCTCAAAACTTGATCTTTCCTTGTAAGACCAGAGTAATATCCCTGAATGTGAGATGTGAGAAAAAATAATAAGTTGGGGCCAATTACATCCAAAAGAATGCCTCTTGTTCAAATTTTAAAAGAAGGCCAAATTCAATAGGCTCTTATACTTAAAGCATGAAATTCATTCTGTAAGCCTAAAAGTTCGTGGCAACCATACTAAAAAGTTAAACATCTTTTGCTCACACAAAAATCCAAAAGTCAGAAGGTGCTAAACTCCAAAGCTCAAAAAGATTTACTTTAAGCCTCAAACAATTGAGCATTCTCTTTTCAACTATGGTTGCTCTCATTCAAAAGAAAAAAATGAATTCGTTAATTCCCGTTAGGTTAATCAACTAAGAACATGAGCCTAAGCAAAAGTTAGGAAAATTCAAGAGAAAATAGTTATTTAGAAAATCTTCATAACTGACTAATAATAGGGATATCATCAATGTAGTACTGGGAAAGGTTGAAAAGATGACATTTAACATTCAAAGAATCAAAATGCTGGGGGTATAAAGTCGACACCTATAGCAAGCCACTTTTTGATCTAAAAAACTCCATCTCCCCATGCTAAGAGCTTCAAAACATATCTAGCCATCTTAAAAGGTGCAAGCATAGAATCAATTGATCAAACATACATATCTAGATTCCAAGCCTTAACCAAATATGGATAACCTAAATTCAAAATACAAAAAAAATAAAAAAATAAATATAAAAAATGAATCAAAAGAATAAAGAAGCTCGCTAAGTTAAAGACTCGTAAAGGGCAGCCTAGGCAAACATTCGAGCATACTTTGCTAAATTGTAAACCTATAAAAGGCAGTCTAGGCAACAATTAGAGGTTAAAAGAAAATGTTTAGTTGGAAAATCTTTGAACTAACTAATAATAAGGGTACCACGCTGTGCAATCACATATATTTGCATGCTCATCATAATAATTCACTCTTCAGCCACACATGCTTAAATGCCCTCCATGGCAAGTTGAACCTTCACCTAAGCCTTGGCTTTACCATTGTTCACCTTAACTCAACTTGTGATCTATAGCCTTTCTATCATCTTAACTTAATCTCTTTCTTCTAGAGACATCTTATTCTCATTAGCCCAACCTAGCCTATAACTTCACAACTTCACTCTTTTCTCAAACCTAACCTTTTCCTATGATAAGTCTGAGAGAAGAATGATCCCAATAATAAAACATATGCTGACTCATGCATTTAGAAACATTATTATACATGCATCACAAATAATAGGTTTACTTACTCGCACTCATTCATACACCTATTTTAGGAAAGAGTACCTATTTTGCCTATTCATACATTTGCCTTCATTCATTATCCCTCAATTATAGGATTCATTCATCATAAGAAAAGATGCACTACTATTCAACATATATCTACCTTCACCATTAATTCATCATGAGTAAAAATAAATTCATCATATATCTGTATTCATCCCTCACCAATCATAAGAGTCGATTTATTCATTGAAAAGTCATAGTCATGTCTTACATGCATTCACCATTCATTCAAATACTCCATTCATTTAGAAGAAAATAAGCAAAACACATTCATTAGAAATGCATTATTCACCACTTAGTCAAAAAACATACCTTGCTACATTCTTTCATCTAGAAAAGATTAGGAACTAATTTGCATATCACTCCTTCATTACCAAATTCATTCACCTGCACTTATTTAAATAAGTATGTAGGCAATAGATACATATCCACCCATTTATGACATATTCATATTGAATTACTCTATCATTAGAGTCATCGCCTTTATCTATCACTTTCATAATTTCACGCTTATCCATAGGATAGAGTGCATTCACATTAAAGTTATGTCATTCATCACCTTCATGGTTTCACATTTATTCATCCAAGATAAGATAGGATACATTCATTCATCTAAGAGAAAACCAATCACCAAATGCATTCATACATTTGCATATGTATAAGCTCATTCATCCAATATTAGTTATCTATTTTAGGCACACCACTCATTAAGTTTACATGTGTAAGCATCTCATCAGACATCAATCACACGAAGGATAAATGACATGCATATGCATCATTTAGAATAGAGTCACATTCCTCCAAGCATTATAGAAAAAGGTTCATCCTTCTAGAACTAAGGAAAAAAATTTATCCATGTAGGGCACTACATTCAATCATGCATGCTCACATGCATTAGCCATATGCCAATATATATTTTAAACCTCTAAATCATGCATTAGTCATGCACTTACATCTCACACGACACATATGCACATGATGTCACACATAAACTTGTAAGATATTAATGTCCTTAACATTAGATATGGTTCAAATAATTACTTAAGACTTATCACTAGATTTGGTTCGATCCATAACATCAAATTATTTTAGCCCATCGCCAAATTCAATTCGGTCAGCATCTTTAGACCTATCACCAGATTTAGTTTAGTCAGCATGTCTAAAATCATCACTAAATTTGGTTTGGTCCACAACATCAAATTATTCAAGCCTTTCACTAAATTTAGTTTGGTCAACTATTTTAGACTTATCACTAGATTCAATTCAGTTCATCTATAACTTACCAATTAGAGGCAAACAGGCACCCACATTTGGTGTAGTTTTTCTTTAACTTCAATTCAAAATGATTCAAAGGCAAATAGGCTGCCATATTTATTGTAGTCTATCTTCACCTAGATGTGAATAGACACTTGCATTCAGTGTAGTTTTCTTCAGCTTCAAATCAAATTAGCCAAAGATAAATAGGCACTAGCTTTCGGTGTAGTTTTCTTCAGCTTTAAAAAAATGGAATTCCATTAAAGGCGAATAAGCACCCGTATTCGGTGTAGTTTATCATCACCCGAAGGTGAGTACGCATCCATATTCAATATAGCTTACTTTCAAACCTTATCTAAAAACATCAAAGTAAAATCATGCTCTGATCTAGTTAGATTTTCACTTCACCTAAGGACGAGCAAGCACCCATATTCGGTGTAGTTATCTTCACAATATCAATTCTTTTTGAAAGGGAAAATACAACTTAGGTCTAGCAGGCTTTTGTAAATGATTCAAATGTAGGCATCCATATTTGATGTAGCTTTGCACTAGGTAAGTATACTTCTAAGTAAGTACTTCTAACTCAGGTACTTTGATATACATTGTTGCTTTGGTATTTCATAGCACACACCAAAGTGGGGGTAACTGAAGACACCTAACCTTTTAGCCAATGATAATGACTAGAGAAAGGCTCTTAAGTAATGGCACTAACCCTTTAGGAAGTTAGTCCACATGAACTTATCCCAATAGGGTCTGCACGGACCTAGTTTAACAAAAGCAATATGGTCTGCCTAGACAAGCACTACTGGCCCAAACTAACCCTACCAAGCCTATAGCCTAAGGTCTTCATGGTATATACCAAAGCCTACATTTGTACGGACTTGCTAAAATTGGCCCAAGACTTGGCCTAAGCCCTTAGACTATACAGAAAAGTAGACCATATTAGTTCGCACGAACTAAGCATTTATAGTCTGTACGAACTAAATGAAAAAACCCATAAGGGATGCTCATGCATGAATTTAGCATCCTGGAGGCTATAAATAGCCCCTTAAGATATGTGGATAAGAGACTTAGAGGAAGCTTTTTAAAGAACATTCTATGAGTCTCGAAGAGAACTCTAAAGAGGATTTGCTCTACTAGTCCATTAGCCCTTACTCAAAGTTATTTTCTTCTAAACTCCAAGCTTTTGCCATTATTCAAGAGTCTAATA
>CANXYI011808015.1:0-17025 GCA_948208565.1 Hura crepitans
AATTACACCATTTTCATAATGCATAATATGGAAGTTTTACAAAATGCACATATACTCACTTATTTTATCGAATATACTTATGGAAAGGTTATTTGGCATCCTGAATATAATCTTATAGCTTCTCTTTGCCATTGCTCTTGCTATCCTCTAAGTTCTCTAATTTTCATAATAGACAATTAATTAGAAAAATTCATAAAAAAATCTATACACTTCTAAATTCAAAAATAAGATTAGAATTATGGTCTAGAGCATTTTTAGTTACCTAGAAAAATGTTAGGATTTCATTTTAAGGGTTACCTCAATTTAGGGGTTCAAAATCCTAAAACTTCAAATGATTTTTTTTTTGCCTCTAAATGGCCTCTTTATGCAAAATTGAGCTAAAAATCAACTTTTAGAGATTATGTAGATCAATTTTAGTGTAAGAAGTGTTGGTTTTAATGGAGAATTGAGAGAGAAATGAAGAAAAATAAGGGAGGAGAATGAAACCAAGGGTGGCATAGGCTTTTAGGGGAGGAAAAAGGTGATTTGTGATCATGTACACAGACACAGACACAGACACACACTTACATTATTTATATTAAGAGCACAGACGACCATGATTTAACCACGTGGCGATCTGATGATCTGTATTAATCCTATTTATGTTTTAAGATTAAAAAATGTTAAATTAATGTTGGAGGCCTCTAAAATTACTCTTTTTAGTGCCAAAAATTATCGGAATTCTCAATTAAGGGACTTTTAAAATCTTGAGTCCAAATTCCAATGGAAATAGGTTAACTATTCAATCGCATATTCAAAAAATTTTGATTAAATATCAATTGGCATTAGAAAATTTCAATTCCACCACCATTAAACTATTTGGAAATTTTGATCTTCAGATCATGTTATTTTTAGGTTATTCCAGGCACACTCCGACCATTTTTCAACTCGATGTAAACTTAAGTCACTATTCACTAGTTATCGACATGAAAAATTTTATTTGTTCAATGGTTAGTGAAAGTAACTTCATTTTCATCATTATTTTGCCTATCACAATTTTATAACTAGTATTTCCCTTTGGCCACCTCAATGTGACCTATTACTCGGGAAATGCTATTCATGCTCTAGGAAGTAATACCCACAAAATTGGGATTTTCGGGTGTTATGAAGATTTAGGTCAAATTTTAACAATTAAAATTATTTCAGTATAAATAGCATACATAAAATTATCAAGTACAAGTAGCCATCAAATAGATAGAAATTTCGTATACTCTTGCTATGAATTTTTGGATTCTTTTCTTCTTTTTCTTCTCCCTTCTGAATATCTTACTAGCACTTAGATATTCAGTTGTTATTCACTTCAATTCTTATGTGGATACCTTAGAGGTGTTCTTAGTGAGGATCACTATAGTTTACTACAACTCTTGAGGTGAGTTGAAGATACAAAATCACTAAGCAACAAGTAATGGTAAAATTTTTATGCTGCTTAATTTTTTTGTTGTCTATCATTTTAATTTATTTGGATCTTTATTATTATTGCTTGGTTTTACACAAAATTTTTAATTTTTCATTCTGCTTGACTCGTGTAAAACCAACAATTTTTATGTGTAGTAATTTGCACTGATAGTCACTTAACTATGGCCTCTATGCCTACTATCTCTTTCAACTAAATTTTATATCTACAAGCTCCCTAAACTTAGAACTTTGTATTTGAAAACTGCCCATGACCTCTTATAGCAGGTTACTTCTTTATCTTGACTTGCTTTGTTTTCTCTTTCACTCTAAACCTTCTTTTTCACTTCCAAAAAATCTTACCAAAGGCTCTAATACCACTAATATGAGTCTACTCTACACTAAAATATTGCAGAACATTTTTAACTTTTTTTGGGCAAAATTATAGAGCTACTTAAGGATCTAAAATTATTTTTAAGAGTGAAATCTAAAGTTTCTAGCTTTTTATAGATTTTCGTACTCATTTTGGTACCACGAACTATGACAAAGCCTAAAGGTTCTCTACTGCTGAGAAAATAACTTTCAAACTTGTTCTACCTTAGAACCAATTCTTTTAAATGGCTTGAAAATTTTTTGATGAATGTATTAAATTTTTTGAAAGACTCATTTAGAGAATCAATAAGATCATCAATAGTATTTAATAACCTTATTGTTGAATCTTTATCCACTCTATGATCTATATGTAGACAATCAGGAAATTGATAATTTTTGGATATTTAAAAATTATTAAAAATTATTTTCTACTAGCAAATGATCTAAAAATCTATTAATAATATTAAACAAAACTAATATTCTTGTATACTCCCCACAGTCACAATACTCATTATAATTAGCTATATGTATTTCAATAATTTCTCAACCGCTAGACACTAATTCTCTTTTAAAGTAGACTACTCCATTTCTACTAGTAAAATATGTTAAACACAATTTTTGCATAACATTCTCAATATTACTGCTAATTTAATCTTCCTACAAATGGGCCAAGTTTTTCCAAGCATTCGAATTTAAAGAAATGCAGACTCTTATCTAGTTATTCCTTACAATTAATATCTTTTTTAGAAATACTTTCTTGTTTGCCATTTTGGCTATCAATTCTTCAAGTTGAGCTATGCCATATATATAGAAAGCAAAGTTGAGATATTATTATCTAAGTATTATACTTAGCTCAATACATCTAGCTTCTATTAAAGTTAAACCTCTATGCCAATTATCATTAGTAACTCTATCAGACATGAATAATAATCACATATGATAAAAAAATATACCTTACTTATTAATGGGGGTCCACCAAGCTTCTGTGAAAGCTTTAGCTTTGCTCCACTCTCATTAGATACCTTAGAGGTACGAAGGATCTTCTATGTTATTACTGGCTTTCCTCACCTTTTTAGGTGTTGTAGCAACACTCTTTCTCATAGACAATGTTAGAGACTATTGAAGGTATATGGTTGTAATACATCTCAAATTATTTATCATAAATCTTGTATAAGAAAACTTCAGAGTTTATTTCTACTTCTCTTTAACAAAACATTAAGTGGTATTTATAGATACAAAAGTTGGTGCCTCTAGTACTATTTTTCAACTCATTTCACATAAAACAACAAAATATTAAAAGCACATAGAAGATCAAGGAGACAATTGGTGGCTTTAGTCTCGTTACCTAACTATTATAGAAATTTCAAAACTTTTAGCACAAGTGGTAAGATTAAGACACCTAATCAAACCAAGTTCTATCACTATGACACATAGTAAAAGGAATGCTACTATTAGGACACCTTAGCAAAAGTTATGCTACTATCAAGACACATAGCAAAGTGAGTTCCACCTTTTCTTTTCAAAATCTTCATATTACTTTGATGCTTCAATTATTCATGCTGACATCATGAATGATGTATTACTCTTTTAATGTTATCTGATTCAGATATCTCAATTTAAATCATCTTTTTGTGCTTAGGCCATCTCTGTCCTTTTATTTAGTACACCTTTCATTGCTTGTGGCCACCTTTACTCACATCTTGTATGTTTCAGATCTAAATCCTAAGCTAAGACTTCTCTCTCTTAGCCTCAAAAGAAGTTCCTCTGCTTTTTATTTTCCTTTTATCATCCCTTAAATTGGAGCATTAAGAGCAAAGTTTTTAACTGCTATGATTACAAATATTTTGAATATGTTCTAAGAGTAAACCTTTAAGGTGCTTCAATGATTTTAGAAGGCTTTAATTCTATATTTTGTTGCGAACACCTTTTTATCCTGAATGAGATAGTTCAATTTTGCACCTTTTAGAGGTTTTGAATCAATACTTACAAATAAGTTCTAGTTTTCTTTGCTTGATTTTTAAAATTGTTCCTCAACTCCTATCTGAAGCATCTATCTACAAGACTAACTCATCTATGTCAGAAGGCAAATTTTAAAAGGAAAGTTTTTCATTCTTTCTGTTACCTATATTACAACTTAGGTGTCTTTGTCATCTTAATACTAGAGATTTTTATCAGATGTATTCTTTGCAATCCTTCTAAGGTATTTGGAAAGATCTTTCATGAATTATCTAGCGTAGTTAGCAAGTCCATAAAACCTTTATACTTGCTTCCTATATTCCAATTCATTTGAGAATTGAGTAATTTTCTTTAAGATGTGACTTTGTAGCCATATCTTGACTTTAGTAATCTAAATCCCTAAAAATTTTACTCTTTCTTTAAACCATTCTACCTTTCTCTTAGATAGAATCACACCTTTCTTTTGAAAGATATCAGTTACCTACTTAAAGTGACTTAAATGTTCATATTCATTATTACTAAAGACTTACATAACGTCTATATAAATAACACAAAATTTCTTTAATCCCTTAAAAGCATTATCCATTTTGCATTGAAATATACTTGGGGCATTTTTAAATCCGAATAGAATTACAAACCAATCATGCATTCCTTGAGGTGCATTGAATGCTGTCAAGGGTATTGAGTTTTCCTCAATTTTTACCTGCTAATAACCACTTTTTAAGTCAAATTTACAAAAAAAGAGAAGGTTTTCTAAGACTACCTATCTATGACATCTCCTGTAGTGGGAATCTTATAGCCATTGTCTTTTATGGCCTGGTTTACCTAATGATAGTTTAATTGTTCATGCTTTTCCTCGTACCCACTTTAGATAGTTAATTACCATAAAGGCTAGACTAGAATATGGACTGATACTATCTCTAATCAAACTTTTTTCAAGCAACTTAGAAATTTATTTGTCGAATTCTTTAATCATCTTAATTGTATATGTTATGTTTCTAGCTTTGACGATTTTATTGGGACATTTTAGCTCTAATTTGGATATTATACAATTTTGAACCCATAATTTTAATAGATCATCACTTAAATTATTTGCTAATTTGACTAGAAACTTATCCCACTTAGTTTTTACTAGCTGAGTACTTCTTATAATTGGTCTCTCTATAGGACTTTTATGTTATGAAACACAACTCTTTATACTAGGTGTCATTTGACTCAAACAAATATTCTAGCTATGCTGGCACTCTAAAAGCTAGTTTACAGGTCATAAAATCACACAAGTCAGGTATTTTAATAAGATAAAATCCAAAATTTAGTTTAAATTTAGGGCTAGAAAGAATTAGTACTTTTGTTCCTGTAAGAGACATACGAAATTCATCCTACACTAAGGGATAATTTTCTCTTTGCCCTTTTAAAAATGCATTTCCCAAAATGATATCAACATTAAGTTCAGGGAATGTGAAAAGTTTATCAATGATAATCCTTTTTCCACCAATGATAACAGGTA
Source organism: Hura crepitans (assembly GCA_948208565.1). NCBI lineage: Eukaryota > Viridiplantae > Streptophyta > Magnoliopsida > Malpighiales > Euphorbiaceae > Hura > Hura crepitans. Next base: position 5,267 of record CANXYI011808015.1, read on the forward strand.
CCTGCTTTGCCTCATGCGTTACTACATTTATCTCACCTCCTACCATTCATAGCATCATAGCTTAAGGTAATAGGTGCCACCACTTATTAGGCAATGCATTTGGTCTTACACTACTAATTTTACACCTTGTATTAATCAATGCATCTAAGGAATAATCATAGTAACTAAAAAATTTAAATGTAAGTTTAATATATGTACTGAAACCTACCTTTTTAATGCTGAAAGCCTTTTTTTGATGCCATGGGTATACAGAAAAACATCTTTTAAATTTCATCAAAAGGGATAGAATCTTGTTTAGAGATTTTCTAAATTTGTCTTACCGCCTCAAGAATGAATGCTATTTGTGTCATAGCTTCTACACTTTCTTAGCTTTTATCCTCATCTGTATAAATAGGTAGGATAAAATCTTTATAGCCTATTATTCTCCTATTACATTTCGACAATTACCCTTTTTCTCTCCTAGGAGTTGTGCTTGGTTGTTCTAGTTCTACTCTAGGGGTTTTCTCACTCATTCTGCTAGAAATAGATCTTCTAGGCATTTGTTTCATAATTTTTAGGTTCTTTATTGGTTTTTACAATTTCAAGAACATTTTTTTTCCTTTATGGATTATTTAGGAAGAACTTATTGGTCTTAAATGTTCTATTGGTTTTGTAAGAACCCAACTTTTAGGCTAACTTAGCTCTATAAGATTTATTTCTTTACTATGGAATTATCTATAGTTATTCACTCCTTCTTTAAACAACTTTGTTACATTGGAAATATTCCTCACTCTTAGATTGGTAGTGTTTATTAGCTTAAACACTATCCTAGTATGATATGACAAATACTTAACTTGGGAATTCATTTTATCCATTTTTAATGATTTAATCCTTAAGGTTAATGAGTTACCCTAACGTTTATCACTCAAAGCCATCAAAAAATTCGGATAAGTCTAAAACTAAACTGGACCATTTGCTAGATTCTTTTATACACGTGATAGCCATTGATCTTTAAACTCTCTCTAATGCTTGTTTAAGACTGATGCTATCACAAGACTATACATAGGTAAATTGAACAAATGGATTAATCTTACTTATATAAGCCTAATATGAATATATTTATACCCACTTTTGGCTTGACTAACCATTTCTTTTTATTTTAGCTAGATTAATTCATGATACATCCTTCATTTCTAATTCTGTACTAGAAATCTGCATTACTGACTTAGACTAAAGACATTTATAGTTGATTTGAATTTGAATATGAACTTGTTGTAAATATTGTTAATGCCTACCTTAAGCAATTTTAATTCTAAGCAACTCTTAGAGGGATCTTTATACTAAAAGGACTCTTCCTATACTAGAGTATTATCCAAAGGGACTAACTCTTCTTGTAGGGCAACTTTAGCCTCATTCGCCATGAATATTTAGGCCATTTATAAATTAGATTCATCTAGCTCAGTCTCATATCCAGATACTACTTCATAAATTGAATCTATCTCAAAGTTTATATCTGATAATTCTTCCTTATCTGTTGGTTCATATACTAAACTCTCATGTTCAAAGAAAACTTTCACAACTTTTTTTTTCGCTTATTTTTGTGAGGATAAGAATCAACCTTATGACCCTTTGAGCCATAAGTCTAATACCATAAGCAGTTGCTCAAAGGTTTTCCTTTAGGGAATTTAGGTTCTCTCTTATATTTTTTCTTGAAAGCTTCAATTCTATCCTTCTCCCTAAAATTGGTCTTTCTCCTAATAAACCCAAAAGGTTTATCTGACCTTTTCCTCTCATCTTTTTCTATTCTTGATATCTTTTTTTTTGTACCCTTTAAATTTTTTTAGAAGAATATCTAGTTCTTAATTGATTGTCATGCCAATATGAGTAACCATATCTTCCAAAGACATTCAATTTGAGAACAACTCTTATTCAAATAAGGCAAACATTTTACATTTTGTCTTACTTGGAGCTCTGTACATGCCTTTCTTATGGCATACTTCATTAGCTGTATCTTTCCTCCTAGACTATCTACCACTTTGTCTTCATTTAGGAGTCATTGATAGATTATTTTGGCTACTTCAGGGTATATATTTATAAGCTTAGCAAAAAAACATTTCTAGCATGTGATTTCGAGTTGCAAAATCGAAATTGTAATAATATTTTTGGAACTCACATGCATAATTCTCTAAATAACATATGTCATAGATTTATAGTTTCATTAAAGCCACTAGAGATTGTTCTTTCTCTAGGGATTTTATTGATAATGAGAACCTATAAAATTCTCTTTTTAAAGCATCTACTACTGTAGCAAACACTCCATTTATTAGTAATTCTTTATCTATTTCATATATTATTTTGTTATATTTTGCTAACATGTTCCACACTTTTGTACATCTCTTACCATGGTAGCTTTGCAAAGTTTGTTTACTGTAAACCGAGTAGCCCATTCATCTATCCTTTCAGATGCTTTCTTTTCTCAATTTAGATTGAGAAAAACTATAGGGCTTATTACTGGCCTTAATAGGTTTTCCTTAAGTATAAACTTTTCTTTTATCCTATAAGGATAGTTGCATTTGTACAAAGCCCAGTTCATAGCTAAAAGCTTATTGAATATTCTATTATCTATATGAATTAGAGCTTCCTTTACCATAACTAAAGATTTCTAATGTCTTTAGCCAAAATTAGGATTATCCATGTTGGTTGCCTTCTTTTTAGATTCGAATATAAAAGGAACCATTTTTTTTTCTTTTCTTAATTTTTCCATTGTTTTTTCTAGATCCTTATTCCTCAACGCCATAAGTTTTTTTAACCTATTTTCATTTTCACTATATCAAGCCTTTCTTCACCAATTTTTCTACTTCATTTGCTAGTGCTTACCTAGCTTCTAGTGAACTTTTGATATTTCAATAGTGTGGCAATGTTCAAGAATTCTATTTAACCCATCTCATAAATTTTTTTTATTGAAGATAACCCTAATTAATTATTAGAGTTTGAACTCTTTACATGTCCTCCCATTTTGTTATGGGCTATTTTCAAGAATCTCTAGATTCTGCAAGGCCTTTCTATCCTTTCAAAGGACTTATTTTAATGGCATTTACCAATTTTAGGCTAAATAAAGTTTAAGGACTATACAGATATCTAACCTAAGTTCAAAGACAAAACGTGCAAACTTTCTGATAGTTTGCCTTTTTAGTGGCAATAGCTTATAATAGGGACTTTTTGGATATGTTTTTTAAAGTTGAGAGAGTTTTGAATTACAAAATAAACGTAAAGGACTATCGAGGTCTATTTCAAGAGTTCAGTGGCTATAGATGAAAATTGTCATTTTTATATATAGTAAATACCATCCTCTTTTCCTTAAGTTGTTTACTTACAATATCAATGGTGGATGTGAAGACAAGTGACACTTTAGTGTCCATTCATTTCTTTTTAGTATATTTCACATAGAAAAAGTGGTTTATTATGTAATATTCCACTAAGGTGTCTTATGATACCTTTAATGGCAAAACTATTTTTTAACCCCTAAACTTTTATTTCTTTGCAATAAAGTCCACACCCAGATTTTATTTTTCAATTTTTGAGCCCTTAATTGCCATATTTTAATTTCCTTTTTGGACCCCATCTATACTTTAGTAGTGTTATCCATGGTCTGAATTCGGGCTTATTGAGTCCTAAGTGCCTAGCATGTGTCCCATAATAATACTCTGTGATACTTGTGATTTTTAAATCGTTACAATCTTCCATTCTAAAAGAATTTTCTTCCTTGAAATTTACTTGACTAGATGAATTATGGATATTATGGTCTCATCATCTTCTTTATCTTTCTCAAATTATTCCCTTAATCTTATAGGTTCTTTAAAGTGTTATTACATATTACTTGATTTCTTCCTTCTAGTTGTCCATCCTTTCATGGAAGGATTAGCTAAAACTCCACCTAGAGTCTTTCAATGTTCATTGGTCACTTTAGATCCTTGTTAGATAGGAGTAATGATGAGGCTCTTTTGAAGTGATCATTTCATTGATTCTTTAATTTTACTTCATTAAAAGATTAGGTAGTTTTAATTCATAATAGTTATTTGTATACAATCTCATTTTCGCTCGAGTATTACTATTGGTTGTAATATAATTCAAGAAGGTTAGGTGCTTAACTTAAACTTGCTAGAATATTAGGGATCTACTTACACGTTCTGCAATGTCATATTTCATATTGAACCACCTAGAGTGGGTTTTCATATCTTAATGCATTCCATTGCTTTTTGGACATATAGTTTAAAAGCTTTTATATGTTATTTAAGAATAATCTCCTTTAATAATCGTTGTCAAGAATATATATTTTGTCTCTACAAGACAACTTTCTATTTTCTCTTATTTTAGGTTTATTTTCCTTCTTACTTAATTCTATCTAGTGATTGCTATCAGTTTCCCCTCGCTGCTTTAATACCTTTTTCATTTTTCTTCTTTATCTTACATATAACTCTCATTCCTTTTACTGATACTATGTTTCAAGGAAAGGATTTTCATTCAGCCAAAATTCATATTTGCTTAGCTTAACATATAGCTACTGCTTCCTTAATGCTTGTAAAATGTTTTGAAGTGTTGATTACGCCCCTCTTTTGTTTTAGAATGGATCAAAATGTCATCATTGAACACTATCATAACCTAGTCTAGGTAAATTCTAAAGATTTTGTTCATAAAATACATGAAAACTACTGGAGCATTTATCAACCTAAACATTATCACTAATAATTCATAATGGTTGTATCTTATTCTTAAAGCTATCTTAGGCACATTTGATTCTTTCACCCACAATTGGTAATACCATACCTATAATTTATCTAATCAAAATGATAATCAATTTGAGGTAAAAGGGACTTGTTCTTCATTATAACCTTATTTAATTATCTATCATTAATACACATTGTAAAGAGCCATCTTTCTTCTTAACAAATAAAATTTATGCTCCCTATGGTGAAGCATTAGGTCTAATGAGATCTTTATCAAGTAATTCCTACAATTAGAGCTTTAATTAATTCAGTTCTATAAAGGCCGTTATGTATGGTGCAATAGAGATAGGAGATATGCTTGGTATTTTCTCAATAGCAACTCTACATCTCTATTTGGTGGTAACCTTATAATTTTTCTAAAAAAATATTTGAGAAACCCCTAGCTATAAAAATATTTTAGATGTCTACTCTTTTATTTTTAGTGTCAATTATATAGATAAGGATGGTTTCACACCCTTTTCTAATCACTTTTTTAGCTGTAATAGCTGAGATGACATTAGGTAATGTCAATGTAATGTCATTTGCTCACTTTATTCAAATACAACTTCTTTGAGTTGTTTGAAACTCTCAATATGACTCTCTTCAACTACTCAATCTTGGTAGCTGTAGAGACTAACTCTGAGAACACTTTAATCCACATCACCTTTAAATAGAGCCTAATATTATTATTTAGCCTCTTTTCAAACTACGTGTATCTAGCCTCTTTAATGAGAAGTTACTTCTTTAAATACTGGCTAAGTCTATTTGAGATGAATAAACTCTTGGCATCTAGCCTTAATATATGTTACACTAACAACTCGATCTTTAAACTCAACTTAAAAGAAATCCTAAGTGAGCTGTGCTGGTGGTGGTTATGGTACAGCTCCAGTAGCCTGTCTAAGTAATCATCTTCTATAATAGCAACTGCTGAGTTGAGCTTGTGTAGAAGGCCCGATTAAGGGTTAATTATCGATACTGGACTGACTGTTAGTAGCAGTAACATCTTTTATGGCTCTTTAATATTTATGGTCTATTCTCTATTACTTATTAGAAGAAAAGAGAAAACTACATTAGTGTCATACTCACACCTTCACTATGAAATACTTATATGCATATTTTGTACTCTTTCCTTAACTCTTACTAACTTAGAATTAACTAAATCTAAGCTTGAACTCTTTTAAAAACTATCAAAATCTCTCTCTATAACTCATCACCTGTCTTTCAAGCTATGGCCTATCCAATATTTAATACAGTCAAATGCATATCCTGTCAAATTCTCATACATTTATGGTGTATGCATATAGAAATGAAAATGTTACTTATGAATGTATGATAATGTGAATAAGAATGAACTAATGTATGCATATGCCTCAACTATATCATACTATATAAGCCTATTAAGTCTTGTAAGTATAATAAAGATAGCCCTTGATTATCAAGGAAATTTGGCATGTACATAGAACATATAAGCTTTTTGTTGTCCAAATCCTACTTCTCTAACTGAAAATCATCGAATCCTTTGCTAGAAAGGTTTAACCATTATCATCTTCTAATCTAACAATCTTAAATGTCTATAGACCTTCAACTTGACTTTGATACCACTAAATGTAACACCCCCTTAACTGATCCATTATAGGATCCAAGTAATATTATGTGCATAAAGAATCTAAAACCTGAACCAAAAAATTTTTTTCCACTCAAACATGTTAACGTGGTGTTTGGGCCATCATACTTGAAAATCTTGCAGCATAATGGCTATACCAAAAGCACTATCCAAAATTGCCTGTAAGAAAAAACACTTCTATAGATAAACAATTAGCACATACTACAACACCCTACCTCCTTTCTCAACACATATCTCAGTTACATATAATATCCAAAACAATAATCAACTTAAATATAAACAAGAAGGTAGTTCCCAAACCATGCATATCATATCATCTATAAAGTTTAATAGCAATATACATACCATTTTGACAATCTTCAAAAAGAATAATAAGATATACAATTATCCATAAGCTATTTACAAATTGATTTCTTGTAACAAAACATGCATTATATCAAACTAACCAAAAACCAAACCAGAAAGAATCTACTGTTAACTTTGGTGGACCTCATATTGAGGGAGCTATAGAGTCTATCAAAACCTAATCAGTCTTTCTTTAGCTCTGCAAGACTTAAACCTGTGTATATGGAGAAATCCACTATGCTGAACTATTCACTTTGTAATTCTTAATAAAGTTATAGATGACTTATAATGGTCGTCATGTAACTTTACACACACACACACATATAAATTTATGACCTAGTTTAATTCAATTTTTTTTAAGAATTTTGAATATATTTTTATGAATTTTGCGTAATTTATCTTTTAATTCCTAAAGAAATTAATATTATAAAATATTACAATCGTTAATTTCATGTAATTTATCTTTTAATTCTTTTAATTTTAAATAAATTATTTACATAATTATAAATTTTGGAATTTAAGAATAAGAAATAGATAAACATTTATAAAGAAAATAAGGTTTTATTTTTTTCCACTTAATTCTTAATAATTTTAAATAAAATTAATGTTGTTGTTGTTGTCGCCATTCAATTCTATATTTAAATAATTCATAACATTTGTAACTCATAAGATTAAGAAAGGAATTCATTAAACATTTATAGGAATTTGAAAATTGATATTATAATATAATTTGTTTATTGAACTTAATTAAATTCTTTGTTTTCTTATGATTAAATTAATTATTGCCACTCTATTTTGTTTTCATTGCCTATGAAACTCTCTATATTAAATTTAATAATCCGAATACCGAAACTAATTTTGTGCGATTTTGCTATTTCAAGTGCCTTTAAAATATGGCGATATTATGCAAATGTTGCACTCTTTGTGTGATTAAATCGGTACCATAAAAAAAACCAATAATTTATGTGACCTTATTATTTCAAGTATCATTTTACAATCAAATCAGCAGATGCCACTACTCTATCAAGTAGTCATTTTTACTCGGTGGATAACAAAATCACGGAAAAAAAAGTCAAACCCATGCCTCAAACTATGTCCCAAATCTAGCATGCCAAACCTATTCAGTGTGAAAATTATATCCTAGACAATTATGGGTTATTTTTTATCTCTTGATTTTCTCTTTACGCATCTTTTATTTCCTTTTTGTTTACATTCCATGTCATATAATCTTTTTATTTCCACACCCATTAAAAGTTTATTAATGTATATATTAAATAATTTATATTCTATCTTGAGCCATTTATTGACTTCATTTAATAATACCATGCATTTTCATGCATGACTCTAATTCACAATTTCATTCATTTTCCTCACTTCATCTTGCATAATGATTACTTCCTCTTTATATTATAATTATTTCATAGGCATTTACTTATCATTTATGCTTATTTACCTTGCCCAAATCTAATCAAATATTTACATTTACCTTATTGATCTTAATTTTCTTTTTAATTCCCTTATACTACTACTGCTGCTACTACTGCTACTACTCTTACTGCTTCTACTGCTACTACTACTGCTACTACTATCATCCTCATCATCATTATCATGTTAAGTTTATTAAACATATTACTGGTTAGGATCTAATATGCCTAAGTTATTTACTCATTTTATTTTCCCCTCAAAGGTTGTTAAATTTAATGCTATGTTTAAAAAGGCTAAATTGTTAGAAATTCTTAATGTTGTTGCTATTATTACTTATTTGCTTCTCTTCCTTTCTTGATTAGTTAATTAAATTTCTTTTTTATCATACTTGGGAAACTTAAGTTCTCCTTGTTACAATTTATTTATTACAACGTCCTTATATTATTATTGGCATTCTTACTTCCATATTTATGTCTCAATATTAATCAGTCCCTTATATAACTCCTCTTTAAATATTCTCTAATTAAATGGCATTTAAACTTCTACTTAGCAACACAATAAGGGCCTAGCTCAAATATATATATATATATATATATAACCTGCTAGAACACTTAAACATAAATTAAACTTTTCACTAAGGGATGATTTAATAAAAAAGGAGAACTACAAGTAAAATACACTAACTCTAATACTCATTTAATTAAGTTACAACCTCTACATTTTCTCACTAGAAACTTTTTTTTCTTTGTTTTCTTTTATTAGAAATTCTTGGAAATGTTTCCCTTTGCAAGACTCCATTCTTTAACCTCTAATTACCAGCCAAATCTCAAATGTCCAACAGATATTCTCAATTTAATGAAGGATGCTAGCAACCGAAATTATTTTTAACATTTCCTCAACATCATCTTCAAATAAAAGACCTTAAAATCAAATTTAGCTTTATCCCTTTCAAATATCTTTAAAGAATGAATTTAAATGGAAAAGAAAGACGTGATACCCACTTAAAACTCTTCATAAGGCTTTAGTCGCTTCGAACTCTTGCCAAGCTAAGAGTTTTTATTCACTTTCCAACTTCAACTCCACTTAAGACAAATCATGGAATTTCATAAATAAATCTCACAAAGTTCTCTGATCTTTCCATAATTAACTTAATAAAGAAAAGGAAATTACTTACATCACTTTAAGCTATAAAAAATCTCGATTTTTTCCATTCCTTGATTATAACCTAAGATATCTCTCTCCTCTTACTCAACTTTGCTTTCTTCTCCTTTAGATTAGTGTCTATATCATCATGTAATTTTTTCTTCTAACTCAATGTTCTTGATAAAATGAGAAAGGTAAGTCTTCGATTTCTTATGGAGAGAATAAGGTGATAAAAGGAAATGGAAAAAAGGAGTTAAATCTTTTTGGCCGAAAAATAGAGTCATAGAAATCTATAGAACTACTTTGTCTACTCTTTTCCTTATATTGTTTACTTACTATATCAATGGCAGATGTGAAGACAAGTACACTTTAGTATCCCTCCCTTTCTTTTAAATGCATTTGACATGGAAAAAAAAGTAGTGTATTATATAATGTTCCATAAATATGGCTCTTTTTTAATCTAAACTTTTATTTCTTCACGATAAAGTCCATACTCGAATTTTATTTTTGATTTTTGAGCCTTTAATGGCCTTAATTCAATTTAGTTTTTAAACCTTATCTATACATTGCGTAGTACCATCCACGATCCGAATTTAGGCTTATTAAGTCTCAGGTGCTTAACATGCATCTTAGAATAGTACTCTCTGAAGCTCAAGATTTTGGGTCTTTATAATTAGAGCCCCAATGATGTCCCGCACCAATTTTTGATTTCTTTGCAAGCATTCACATGAAGAACAAGGTTTATATTGCGTAATTAGAAATCACCAATGACACCAACTTAGTAAGAGTAATCCATCCCACTAAAGTTAATAGATGAGCATTCCAACCACTAAGCTTTCTCTTAACCTTCTCAGCAACATATTGATAAGTAGCTTTCTTGACATTATCATGAACTAATGGGATCTTATGACACATGCCGAGATTATTAATAGAATTAAATACCAAAATAGAACTCTATCTAGCTCTATCTTCATGAGAAGTATTATGAGAGAAAAAAAAACTTGCGATTTCTATTTTACATTTATCATCATTATGGAGATTTTAATCGTTAGATAATAGCTTATACATTTATCATAATTAAAATCACAATGTAATTATTCAAAAAATAATTAGCTAAGAAATACTTGTTTTGATTTAGAATTCAATTACTATAGAATAAGAGTTTAAATGCTTTAGGATAAAAAAATTAGAATTATATGTATAATATTGGTTTTCTTTGCAAATCAATTTATTCATAATTTGTGAGGAACTATTGACTTTTCTGATTTAATAGAATCACGATATTCAGTTATGAAAAAAAAAAAATCAAGTGTTTAAATTACTAATTCGTTATATTCATCAACTATTAGAAACAAATATCTAATTCATATTATTTTTCGAGATAACTACAAATCAGCCTCCAATGTATTGAAATGTTAACAATTCAAACTCTAATGTATATTTCACAATAATTAAGCCATAAAATTTAATATTTGAACAAGTTGACCACTCAGTTAGATTTTCAATTATCTTTAATTGAAATTCAAATTATTAGTGATAGCTAAAAGATATTTATCACTATTTTAATTACTATAACATTAATTGTTTAAAAAATGACCTATTTTTTTTATTTACAATAACTAGATATAATTTCATATTTAATTAATTTTTATGGTGTATAGCATTTTTATATTTTTATAAATGCATTAAAATTAATTTTTGAATTTCATTTTTTATTAGTCACTCGGCCCCTCAATCTAAATTCAATTTTATCTATTCGAAATAGGGCAAGTTTGGATAAAAAAATTTATTTAGGTCTAATTAGAATCTATTTAAGTTAAAAAAATTATTTAGGTCTAATTAGAATTTATTTAAGTTTGATTCTAATAATAATAATAATAATAATAATAATAATAATAATTTGAAAGAATTTTAGTTTATAAAAAAATAAAGTGAGATTAGATTTAAATATTTTTTTTAACTATTTGAATTAATTTTTCATTGAATTTTAAAAAATATTACCATTATCTTTATCATTATTATTATTGACATTATTTTGAAGTGAAAATTATAAATTATAAATCTTACCTATTGAAATTAATATTATAAAAAAGAAAATTGATATGCATGAAAATGCAAATTATTTGAAATTATATTTGCTTATCAAACAAAAATAGGTATTTTTTAAATAATTCAAGTTTTAGCAACAATAAACAGTGATAAGCATTTTTACTGGCACTAAGAAAGCTATACTTCTATTATCTTTAATGAAAAATCTAACAAAAAAAATTTAACCAATGGTCTAAATTATTAAAAAAATAAAATATTAGGGACTTAATTATTACAAAGAATATATTATGATTTAAATTATTAACACTTCAATACGTTTGGTGTTGATTTGTAGTTATCCTTTATTTTTTTTGCTATATGTTTCTTTGTATTTTTCTCGACAAATAGTGGTAAATTCATATGTGTGTCTATAATAGGTGGAAATGATTCTC
>CANXYI011808109.1:0-14232 GCA_948208565.1 Hura crepitans
CTCTCTAAATCTCTCTCTCGTCTCTTTCTGTGCTGCTTTCATTTTCTAATCTGTAATCACTATTCTTGTTAGTGTAATAAAACACAGGAGAGAATAATTGATTTTTTTGTATTTAGAATGAAGAATTTACAGGTATATATATACAAGTGTGAAATCCTAACTTAGGAAATAAAATCAAATAAAACTTCCTAATCTATATAAGAAAAACTAGCTAATTATGCATATATACAACTGTATTCTTTAACAAAAGCAAAGTGGGAAATGTTTATTATAAGGGATGCCAGAAAATTTATCAGAGATTAAAATGGCTATTTTGAAAATCATGTGTTGTTAATCTAGTGCTATTATTTTCATCAAACTTTTGGCTGTCGTGCTTTAACAGCATTTAGGGAACTGTCCTCAAATAATTAAGACATATATGTACAATGTGCACACACACAAACATGAATATTTCTTGCTGCATTTGCTATTGAATGTGCTCGTATAATTTCAGCATCCAAAAATTGGAGGGCCTGGCCTTGTCGGTGGTTGTGACTTTCCTGATGGATATGTAGAGTAAGTACCCCTAATCTTTCTCATGAAGCATGGATGTTCTAGCACTGGCTTTAGTTTCCATCTTGTGAATTCTTCTAAAGAGCCTTAACACTGGTAAATGCTTTGTCAACTTTTAATTATAATATTTAGACATCTAATTTATCACATAATTCGTTACATATTGGAAAATTAGAAAGTTAGTCTTTTATGCATGGAAGGCAATAAACTTTCTAAACCACAGGGCAAGCTTGATTCTCCATTGAGATGGGAGCCAGCAGTTCCACAAATTGGAAATGCATTGGATGCTAGAGGTTCAGATTTTGAACTGAGATTTGGGGAAAAAAAAAAAATCAAATTGAGGAAACATTCTTTTTCCTGTTTGCTCTAGAGTGGCTAGAAGATTTTGTTTCTAGATTGTAAGTTTATGTTTTATCCTAAAAAACAATAAGTAGCGGTTAGTTTTGGGGTTAATTTTATAAATGAAATTATGAATCTCTGTAAATATGTAAACTCTTTCCATTCTTTACCACATCTAATTTTCTATCTAATAATCTGAAAGTCTCAATTCTTAGTTCTTTACTTTACATGTAATTATTTGTTAACCCTAATCAGTTGGTAATTAGAACAGAAGACTATCACAACTATAAGAGGCAACGAATTATGCCTAATAATTAGGCACTAACGTGAAATTCAATAATTACTCCTGTAAATACTTTATGTCAATGCTCCCTCTCAAGTTGGTTCATTGATGCTATACATGCCCAACTTGAAATCAAAAAGGTATAGAAAACTGAACCAAAACTACCCAACTTTTTAGCAAACCGAACCGAACAAATCGAGTAAACTGAACTTTATATATATATATATATATAATAACAAAAAGATGTCATTTTGGAGTAGAAGGACGTCATTTTAGAAGTTCAGTCTATTCGGTTTCCACGGTGCAAGAACCAAATTAAATAAACTGAAAACCAAATAAATCAAACTGAATAGACCAAAATAACTATGTGTTCGGTTCAATTTTCGGTTTTTGTTTGGTTTTGCTTACCTCTATAATCGGGTGAATTACTAATTTCTTCTGCTTTGTTTTCCTTCTCATGCAGCATAAAGTTTGTTGATTGTTATCTTGATTACATAGACATCGAATTTTGTTGTAATCTATCCTGTTTGTGATAAATTTCTGATGTCGTTTTGAATTGGTGTGCGTCTGAAACATTAACAATCTTGAAAAAAAGAAAAAGAATTCTGCTGGAGTATTGACAACTGGGGAAAAAAAGAATGATCAGGATGTCCAACATTCATTTTGAGGGAGATGCTTGCGCTCAGACATTTTTGCATTACTTCAGTCACACGCCTTCTATAAAATTATCATGCTAGGCGTTTATTACTCTGATTACTTTTTCACAAACTAATCCATTGTTATGTTTATCTGCACAGGGAGTGGTTAAGACCTGGTGAAGACCAATTTGTGCAGAGGTTTGATCCGTCATCTTCCCTCGACACAATTGGATTTTTCATTGCCAAGTTTGTCGTTGGCCCCAAAAATATTTGAACTTGGGGAAAACGTGCTACTTCGTTGAGATAAGAGGGAGCTAAGGTGAGTGATTAAAGACAATACTGTCCAGGGTGTCTCAACGCATGAACTTATATGGTTTGGTGCCTTTTTGTCCATGTCGCACGGTGCAGCAATCATGAAATTAACTATTAGGTACTTGGAACGTAGTTTTTTTAGCAGAGTTTCTCCTCAAAAAGGTGATGACGGCAGTCTTGCTTTATGTTTCTTTAGTTTGAAGCAAAAATAATTTTGGTTTATAAGTCATTGAGAGAACATCTCTTCATTTTTGGGCAACTGATGCTGAATTCTAAATTGAGATGACTAGTCTACGAATCTTTTTTTTTCAACGAAAAAAAAAAGTGAAAAATATCGTCCTGTTCATTAAGATTTTGACATAGTAAAGGACAGACACAACAGGAGCAGTATCCCTTTGTTCGGATGATGATAATTATGTGGTATAATGTAATATATCAAATGTTATCGTATCATATGCCATATTATTAATAAACTAGGCCTACCATCATCTATTGACTATTTATTGCTCCTCCGTTTCGTCGTCAATTGTCAATTGTGGGATGTGTTGGCGAAAAGGTAACAATCTGGTTGCTGATTCATATGGCTGCAGTTATTTATTTATTTTCCGTCTATTTTAACGATGAAAGCAGAGGAGATAATGTCTCTCTCGCAGTACTGACTGATTCCCCCTAGCTAACCCCTCCATCGAAATCGATAAACTCAATTTCCTTTTTCATTTATCACAAAATATAGTACATTTGCTATTTTAACAAGTTACTTTCTCCGCCGCACTTTAATTGATCAATTTTAGTATTTAATTTTATCCGATTTGAAATGTCTCTTTAATAATTTGAGAAAATATTAATAAAGTTTATATATTTTTTTATATTTATTATGTATTACATAAATATTTTTATCAAACACTTTTTTTTCATCATTTTTCTATTTTTACTTAAACTTGAATGGAACATTTAAAATTTGAAAAAAAGTAATTGAGTCAATTGTTAATTTATTATTGTAAAAATTAAGAATTTTTAATTGTTTTTTATATTTCATGTTTAATCAATATTGATCACTTAAAACTGCAATGGGGAACGGTTAATATATTAAATCTCTATTATATTCATATTTAATGTCAGTAAGAATAACTTTCTTATTTTTTTATCACATATATATTTTCCATTGTCATTAATTAATGACGATCACTCTAAAATTTGGAAGTGTGTGATATTTAAGATGAAACTTTGCATTTGTGTTTTGTATTTGAAGTAATGGAAGGTAAGTTTGGCCATTTTTAATGGATATTAATTAAGTTTAGATAATTAAATAATCTTAGTTGACGCAAAAAGTTATAATTAGATTAACGACTATATTTTATAGTACTTAAGCAAAGGTATAATAGAAAAAATGTATTTAAATTTATGTTTTAATTTAAAATAATTATTTTTTGTTACTTGAGCAAGTAATAAATATCTTAATCAACTTGGTTCAATGTCGCTGTTACTCTGAGTTGAGCTCTCAGTTGAAGCCAAGTGGTTATGGATTTGATTTGAAGTCGGGCTGAAGCTTGAGCTATGTAGCTTATTAATCGTTTGGAAACAGTTTTAATCTAAATTTGAGAATTATTGCAATTGTGTGTTGTTGGAAAAGGAAAAAAAAAAATCTTGTCCTCGAGAATTCATTGAATAGCTTATCAAAAGAGGAAAAAAAATTCATAGGGAGTGAAGCTTATTAATAAGTATAGCGTAAGTTAATAGGGTTAAATAAAATTCATAAGGACTAATAGTTTACTAGTAGTGTAAGTTAATAGGGTTAAAAATAAAAAATTCAATTGACTATTGTATTGCATCATTAAGTTCCAAAGTGTATTTTCTTCACCTAATCTTAATTCTTGTGCTAGTTTGGCAATTCCAAATCCTATATAAAATTTTTTCTCGAAATAATTTTTCCTTCTAATTAATAGGGTTAAATAAACATAAGCTTTGCGAGAGCATTTGTGGGCGATGGCAAGAGTCACATTCAACATATATCAACAATGCTATGAAACAAGGACTTGCAATTTTAACGAACAATAAGGGATATGGTTTGGCTTAACGAAAACCCGTGGTGGGCATGGCATGAGAAAGCTTAGGGTAAGGGTGGCAAATTGGTTGTTCTAGCCCATAGGGAAGCATCTGTAAGATATGCATTATTCACGTCCAACTGTGCCAAGATCTAAGCCTTTAATAAAAGCTAATGCTAGAAGTGTTCCCATGGTGACCATTTTCGCATTTTGTAAAAAAAAATGTCAATATTTTTAGCAATACGCATGGTTTCTAGTTGCAAATGACAAATCAGAAACCAATATTATTAAGCAAATAATAAGTAGAAAAATACCATGTGATGAAACAAATTTTTTTAGTCCCAAGCCGAATAGCCTTAACTTTTTTTGAGTTAGGTTATATTCTGGGACCCAACAACACATTTTTTTCTATTAAACAAACTGTGCTTAAAGGAAAAAGAAGAAAAAAAAAATGCAATTACAACGAATTGAACTTAGTAATATACAAAGGGCAAAGGTACCAATGATAAAGTTGAGAATTGCGCTGGAGAAGGAGAAGAAAAGTAAAAGAAGGCGAGCAGCTTCATTTTGAGCCTGTTTAGAGGAAATGAAGGCAAAGGAGAATAAAAGGGAGAGACCCTATCCACAAAGCCAGAAGCTTGGAAATCTGAAAAACAGAAGGAAAAACCGCATTATCAAGTCTTTCGCTATTGAATCTCTAAATTAAAAAATTTTGACATCAAGTTTATAACTTTTAATTTTGGCATTTTCCCATCCTTGAAAAATGGAAGTTAAGTGCTTTAAACTCCCGTGTGTTCGTTATGGTTTAATGCACTTCAAAATAATAATAATAATAATAATAATAATAATAATAATAATAATAATAATAATAATAATAATAAGGATTAGGAATTGTTTTTCATATGACTTTTCATACTAGGAATTTGCATTAATTTTTTTTTCCAAATAAGCACTTATTTTTTTTAATCGCAATTTCATTTTTTTTTGACATTATGATTGGAAAAATAAAAAAAGGTAATTTTAGAATAAAAAAAGAAATGATATTCATGTTTGTTTGATGAAAAATTTAATTTTAAATTTAATTAATTAATTATGTACTGATATCAGATTGGGATTCTTTTGTATTTCATTTAGGAATATTGAATAGAAAAGATTTTTAATGAGAAAAGGAGTCCCATTCAGGATATAAATTTCATTTCAAAATAAGTTTTCTCAAAGAGGTGAGTCCTTTTCCTACTGGAGTTGGGATATATATATCTATAAATATCTGAGGTATGTTAACTCATTCTTTACTTGAGTTCTTATTATTCTCTTTAAGAATTATTTTCTAATTTAAGCATTAGAGTGTTATTTGTGGAAACCTCGGTGTTTGCACTTTCTTGCAATTATTCGATGAATGGAGATTTGCTGAGTTATCAATTTGGTATGGTGAGAGTGAATATTTTTTTTCTCTCTATTTGTTGAAGATGGATCCCTAATCTAGCAATGTCGCTTGTGATGAACAACTAGATCCCTTAACTCTTGCTGGAGGTTCAGATAATGAGATCAGCAATGGAGCTTCAAACACAGTATTGGTAGAGTCGAACACAGGTCTAATTGCAGCTATTAATAACCTGACAACGATAATTGAACAATTGTAATTCGAAATCAATTTCATGGTGGTTATAGTCAAGAAACAAGAATGATGCATGGAATTTGTAGTAGTAGAAAAAGCGATAGAAAATATAGAGAAAAAAAATCTTCAACAGCCAAGAGAGAAAAATAGGTAAATGGTGACTCAGACCTAAAATGGTATGACACTAAAGACTCAAAAGCAAGTGAAGCTAGCAAAGCAAAGCAAAAGGTTATTAAGATGAGCAATGAGATATTGGTAAAAAAAAAAAAAGAAGATGCTATGTTCCAGTCGAATCTCCCCTGGCTAAGGCATTGATTGATGAGCTAATGCCACCAAAATTTTTGCTCCCTCAACTAGAAAAATATGAGGGACAACGAATCGTAAAAATCATGTTGCTAGTTTTTGGAAGGTAAACTTCACAAGATTTGGTGCTGTGTAAAGTATTGTTTACTACTTTTAGCCATATCATGAATGATTGGTTTGATGATTCACCTCTAGGCTTGCTAGCTTTGTAACGCCCCAAAAATCATTATATTCTTTGGAAATAAAATTTAGAAACAATAATTAAGTCTAAAATTTTTTCCCCACAATAATAAGTGAGAAAAAAGATTAAAAATTAATCTTAGCTAAGTGAAAGGATTTGACTGACAAGTTGTGCCTTAACGTATATGGACCATTGGATGGATGGAAAGGAATTTAATCCTAGCCATCCATCCTAAGACATAAAAGGTAGAAATTGCCAATAGAGAGAAAAATAAAGAACGTAACCTCTCCTACACTAATTTCCAACCTATAGAGCATCCAAAGGGCATAAATTCTCATTAATTCTTAAGGTAAAGCATCATCTTCATCTTACGCTCTTTATACATCACTCAAATATTTGATTTTGTACATATTTTTTGTGGCTATTTTTGTGTATTAGTGGCTGCCATTGGTGAATTTGAAGAGAAGGAAGAGGAAATAAGGAGATTAAAGGGAAAATGAGTCCTTAAATGTTGAATTTCGGATTCTTGTCTTGCTTTGTAGAATTTTGAGTTTTTACATGAATTAATCCTTAATTTTGTACTACAATTGTGCGTGAATTATGCGAGATATAGGGCTTTGATGATATTTTAAAATTATGATTTAAATTAATGAAATTAAAGTTGAAATGATGGTTAATTGATGTCTAAATTGATGACAATATTGTCATTTTGATTGAAAAAGTTTGGATTTGCTGCTGAATTTCTAATGAAAATCGTGTAATTGTCTGTCAAGTCGTAGGTTTCACAGTTGCGACCGCTTATAGGCTTGCGGTTGTGAGCCTGTTGAAACCTTACACAACGCTTGGATTTTTTAGGGCCTCATGGTTGTGACCCCAGTAGTTTTAGTGGACTTCATTTTTCTTAATCAAAATCAAGGCTTTTCAAAATTGGTTTCCATAAGCAATTTAAACTAGAGATTTTTTCACTATTTTTTTTATGCTTTTACACATGCTAATCATGAGAATTGAGGGATTGTTACAAGGTCTATGAACAAAGCAAATTAAGACATAAGGTAAAGAGCCATGTATGAATGCTATTGTGGTTGGTATGTGGTATGTGTTGAAGCTATGAAAATGGCATAATTGATAACTACTATTCACCTTTGAAAGTATAACTATGACTCATAATTGTTACATGTAAGTGAATTTAAGGCATGACATATTGTATGCAAATTGCTTATGTGATATGAATCATTAAAGCACTATAAAGCATGAACTATGTGAAATATATGAAGATTATAACATGAGAACCATGCATTGAGAATATTGAGATGTTTGAGATCATTGAGATTAAAGCTTTGACATGATGACTTTAGTTGCAAATGAGTAATGCATGATGTTGTTCCATCTTCGCATCAATGATATTACATAATGACATGAGATGATGTTAAACATGAGGAGAACTCTTAACTATGAGAAATAAACAATTTGTGTAATGAGCCCATGTATGCTTAGACTAGCTTTATAAGATTTGGAAGTCGGCATGCCACTAGGGTCCTTTAGCAATACTAAAATGTCTTGTTGAGCGAATATGGCTGCGTAAGTCCTGAAGGACATCATAAGATTATTGTGAGCTCTACGGAGCAATGTTTCCTTTAGCTCTATGGAGCAATGATATCTTTTAGCTTTTATGGAGAAATGATTATTATAAGCTCTACGGAGCAACGATTTGATGAGCTCTTTGAAGCAACATGAACCTATTATCCAATTTATAGCAGTCTTAGAGTACATTGGGCAATGAAATGAATTAAATATGGGAACTAATTGGCTTAAAGACAACATTTAAATGCATGAGAAATAAATGTATGGACACTTGAATATGATCATCCTTTATATAATTATCTACGAGTTCGCACATGGATTAAATGTTGAATTGTTTATGGCATGATCATACTACTTTGGACACTTTATTATTTTTTGTCTTAATGATGAGATGAAATTGTATAATTTGATATATATATGTGTGTGTGTGTGCACGTGTGTATGTGTTGCTACATATGCTTATTTGAGTATGAATGTTTGAGGATTGTTATGTACCATTAAGCAAGTTATGGTTAGTGCTTCGGTCGTTTCTACACGCAGGTTAAAGTGGCCTCAACTGAGAAATCTTTACTAGTAAGGGGCGATCACAGCCAATCATAGAGCACATTTGGCATTTCTTTTTGTATAATGAATGTTAAAACATTGTTATTTTCATTAAGGGTTCTTTTAATAAGTATTTTTTGAAAGATTTCATGTTTTTAAGGGATATAAAACCAATTTTACGACTAAGTGATTTTGATTAACTTTTCTATGGTTTTTAAATTGCTTGGTTGTGAATCGTCTAATGCTTGGAGTTTTCTTCAACCAATGGCAAATAAGTGTGATTATTTTCAAACAGATGAATGATGTTTGTGAGACAAGACTACTCTTGTCAATGTTTTATTGATATTTAGTTATGTGAATAATATAATCAGGTGACTATGTGAACATATAAAGTATACGGTGCCTATGACATATAATGTGGCACTCCAACATCCGGTGTCCTCAGATATCAGTAGGAGGGGCATCACAAGCTTCCTTCAAATAGTTAGAAATTTTGTTTGTCAACAAGTTTTACCACACAAATCTAGATAAAAAGACCATTGCAGATACAAAAAGTCATTTAGAAAGAATGTGAGTCTTTAAAATCTTATATTGGAAGATTTAACAAAGTGGCTATGTAGATTGAAGATATTAATCAAGAAGAAGCCATCACCACCTTGTCTTGGAACACGAAGACAATGTCCTTGTTCAATTCCTTACATAAGAACCCCCTAATCACGTTCAAAGAGCTGATGGAGAGAGCACAAAAATGTGTAAGAATGGATGAGGCCATGCACATCTTTCGACTAAGAGATAAAAAGATCAAAGAAGCTAGAAGGAGAAAGAATGGATCTGGAAGGCCAAATAATAATAAACCACAGTAGTAGTTTACACCACTCAATAAAAGCATAATAGATATGCTGATGTGGATCCAAGAAAATGAAAGGAATATCTACTAGCTAAGGAAGATGAGCTAGAATTCTACTAGCTAGAGGGACAAAAGGTAGTATTACAAATTCCACAAACACAATAAGCATGATACTGAGCACTATTGGCACCTGAAATAAGAGATTGAAAGGTTGATTAGGTAGGGGGCCACTCTCTCAATTTGTAAATAAGGAATAAGATTGAAAGAGATATTGAGAAGATAATCTAGAATATCAGCCTAATAAAAAAGAGGGAGCAAATTAGAATGGTACATGTCATCATAGGAAAACACCTTGATCATCTGTGATCATTAAAAAAGAAGCGATCTCAAAAGGAAGTGTTAATCATGAGCTTTGGAACTTTTAATATTCCTATGATAACTTTCTTTGAAGGAGATGGTTGTCATGTGACTTACCCTCATTCTGATGTATTAGCCTTTGAGTAAATAGTCAATAATTACCTCCTCAAAAGAATACTTGTGGATAATGAGAGTGTAGTTAACCTCCTAAGGATAGACACCTTTAAAGCTCTACCCTTAAAATAGAAGATCTCAAAGTAATGAATTCCCTACTGATCAACTTATCTAGACATCCTGTTGGGTTGGATGGCTTGATACTGCTAGATTTAGAATTGGAATATAAAGAAATCACAAGAGGCTGTAAAGTGTGGTTCATAGTGGTTGACATGGCTTTTGCTTATAATGCAATATTTAGAGACCACTATAACACCCAACAATCCCGGGTCATGAGTAGTGGACCTTAGGATTGTCAATAGTGACTCTTAAGAGATGAATAATGTTTCCTTATGATCAAAAGTATATGTTAGGTATAGGTTGGATTTTACATTTTGGCAGAAAGTGTAGTTGTGAATAGTGTTTTCCTGATATGTGAATAGTATTTTCTAAGACCCAAGTCACACTAACCAAATGGAATGAAAGTAAATATTATAAAATAACTGTGGGTGAAATTGGAAGCAAAAATGAAGTCATTAACGTGGTAAAAATGCAATTGAAGTTTCTATGGTGGTGTCTCATAAATAGTAACCTAGTGTAAGTTAAACCAAAAAATATTTGGTTTGTGCTCAAAATGACTCGGGAATAGTACGAGTTGATGCTTAAAAATTCCAAGTAAGCCATTGGTAATAGAATTGGAATTTTCTAACATAAAAAAATAATTTAAAAAATACAAAATTAAGTTAATTAATTAAATTAGTTCCTATCGATTTTTAAATATAATTTTCTTAAGACTTATAGATTACAAAATTATTAAATTAATGGCACTTGAAAGGGATTTAATTGAAGCTCTAAAGTGGGAAATAACGTTTATAATAATGTTAACCATTGGATTACCAAGTGGCTTGATCTAAGCCTTTGGTTAAGTTAAAATATAAGGATCAAGTTATAAATAAATGAAACATTTTCCATCTTCTTCCTCATCTAAGGCCAAAACTATTGTTCCTTTCTCTCCCCTCCCCATTTTCTTCCTTTAATCATCAAAACACATGCCAACCATTGAATTCTCACCATAAATTAAATCTCCATCAACATTAGATCAGTAATTTGGGACAAGCAATCAAAGAAAAGGGTTAATTTAGGGGTCAGTTATAGAGTGAATAGTAACCCCTAATTAGATAATGCTCAATTTCTCACTTTAAAATTTTTCTAAGTTATAATTCAATGCCAATTTGATAATCCTTGACTTAATTATAAGTTTGGAGAAAACTAGAATTTTATATGATTTTTTCTAATGAAAATTCTATTATGTTGATGGAGTAAATTGAAGCTTCTTAAGGAAAAAGAAAAGAGAAAGTTTAGGCAACTTGAATTTGTGACACCTATTACTCGATCCAATTGCCGAACTCGAATAAGCAATCACACATAATACAGTATCCAAACTCACTTGTTGAAAAACCCGAATAATTTACAACCTTGTTAAAAATATTAGATTTAATTTGAACTTTTGAAAACTTGCTTTAATAAGAAAGTTCCTTTTTAAATTTACAAGGTAGTTTTAAGAATCATCACGTCAAAAAATCTGACAGCGTAATGGTTATACCAAGATACTATCCTAAAATGAATAGTACCTATAAGTACAAAAACACTTATATATTCACAATTTCAATGACAATTCAATCATTGGGATCCTCTTGATCCTCCCAACACATCTTAATACAACAGTTCTTAAAAGCATACATCTTAAGCATAAAAATAAAGGAATCCAACATCCATAGTTTAAAGATACACAACCAAAATAAAGCTTTCAATTAATTTTTACGAAAACATTATAATATGCTAGTTTAGACCCAATCCCTTTTGAATAACATATGAGTGCACTTCCTATCATGACAACCCATAATTTACACAAAGCAAATTCAAAATGTGCCAAAGAGCTGTATTCTTTATCTAAACAACTACTCGAGGTTTTGTAGTTATCTGTACTTCTTCGACTTACACATCGCAAAAACAAAAATGCACTAAGCAAATTGCTTAGTGGTGTATCCAATATGTGATACATAAACTCATGCACATATGTGCGAGCATACAATGATCATGTCTTATAGTCATTCCAATATAATCATGTAACCTAAAAATTTTCAATTACTCCATCACACCATAAGCATTCATGATATTAAATATCTCATAATAACATTATCATGTGATAATATGGAATTATGCATGTCTTCATGATATATCAATATTACCTATTATGGTATCCATAGAACTTTTACCAATTTATATATCTTAATTTCATTATGTCATTTTAATACTCTTTGCCCATATTTAAAAGATAGTTACCCATAACTGGATAGCATCACTTCAGGGGAATTAACATCTTCACTTGCCTGAATAGTATACTGCCTAGTCAGTGTTCACCTTTTAGATTTATCTATGGTCTTAGTCTTATCTCTTTGATCTCCAATTACTCTATCACCCCTATCTCTCCTCTAATCTCTAGATATAGTTGAGGAAACACCCTTTAGTTATGCAGGCACTCTAGGATTCTAGGGCAATTCTTTTGATATGGCCTTTAGAGCCACACCCATAACAAGCTCCTAGTATGGTCTTCTAGCAAACTCCTATATGCCACCTATAATAATGTTCAAACTTCAATTCTGTAGCATTTTTGGCAATAGAAATCGAAGTACTAGTTGCTTATGTATATTGTTCGTACCCTACTCTTAAACCCTGAATAGATCTCTAGGTCTAATCCCATTTTTGAGATTGCTGTTATCTCAACTGATCTCCTTTTTGCCTCTTCCCTAGATTAAAAGTTGTGCTAGCAGAAACATGCTGTAGAATCTATTCTTTTAAAAGGCCTCTCTTCTCTCTTTCTAAATGTCCTTGATTATGTGGCATACTATTGTCAAAGCTGTGAAATCTCTTATCTTTATTAGGGCTATCTGTATTTTGATATCAAGGTTCAACCTTTTCTTGAACCATTTACACTAGACTTCTTCAATAGAAATAATCTCCTTTGTATATCTGCTCAATTTAGCAAACTCTTTCTCATACTTAGCTATGGTTCTATTTTTTAGCTTTAAGTCAACAAACTCATGCATCATTTTATCTAAAAAATGTTATATGATGTATTTCTTTTTGAAATTGCAAAGAAAGAATTCCTAAGTCTAATTTACAAGTTCCTTATGTTTTGAGACTACTTTCCACCACTTGAATGGCTCGTCTTAAAGGAGTGAAATGGCACAGATTGCATAATCCATTGGTATGCATTTAAACTGGTGCATTATTCATACCATTCTATATAACCAATATTCTACTTTATTGGCTCCATCCAACTTCTCTCCCTTAAAGTCCTCAGCCCCATCTTCTTAAGTCTCTTAAGGTAGGTTTTCTAAAGGGCTTTTAGTGTAGGTTGTGTTGGTAGAGAAGAGGGAGGAGCAATTGCTAGTGTGGCTTGCCTCAACAAATCTAACATTTGCTGTAGAAGAACATGTATTGTCGGGGTTGTAATCCCCACAACACTAGGTACTGGAGCACTTGCTCTAGAAGGCACATTAATAGATATAAGGGTATGACTTTCAACTTCTTCTACCCCACCCCCTGGTATAGATTCGTTGATCTTTGATCTATAGGAAAAAGAGATAAATATACTATGCCTCAATGGTAAAAAATAATAGGATGTATAATTTTAGACTCTAAGCACACATATGTGACTGTAACGCCCCTACCTGATTCTTGAAGGAACTCGATAGATGGTGTTACTTCCCACTAGGTCACCCATCCTGGTTTTTGCCTAAGGGTTATTCATTTAACATTTATAGTGATGCTTATATTCCATTTAGATATTACTTAAATCTTCAAACTAACTCCTAAATATCAATATACAGATTATACTTAATTCCATAATATCATCACACAGGGCCCTGAGCCCATATCACATCAGAACATAAATATTAATATCATTCAGGTAAATTAACCATACATGCCATAAATCATTCAATCATTAATTTACATAAATATTTAGTCTTACAAAAACTAAGCCTAGCCCCACAGGAATTACATGAGTGCCTTCAAATGAACCATAAAGAGAATATAATTATACCCTCAAAATCAGTCTACTACACCGCAATACTTTACTGAGGCTGAGCAGCTACACTATCTATTACTTATGCATCGGAACATCGATACGCTGAGTATAATACTCAGTAGTGAATTTAATATAATAAAGGCATGTCATGCAGTCACATATGCATCATACAAGTCATGCATCCATCATGCAATATACTGAGACAATGTCATAAAAAATAATAATTTATTATGTATCTTATTAATTAAACTACCAGTTTCATGTTATAGACTTCATTTTATAAATTTGCCATTCACTATTTACTGTTACAGTTCATTATATTCATTTTATCTTTCAGGCCCAAACTAGAAAGATGACACTTTAAAACACTAGATTACAAGGAAAATCCAGACT
>CANXYI011808139.1:0-10992 GCA_948208565.1 Hura crepitans
TTGTGATTAAATGGCTGGTAACACCTGAGGATAACATGAATAGTACCTTACTTTAAAGTTAGGACTATGATAAGGAAGAGAAAGGTGAATTAGATTAAACAGTCCAGTGACACTTCTTGCCTATTCAAATAGAATGGGAAAAGGGTGTTACAGTGTACACGTAAACACTTTTCTCCATATAGATAGTGTCTCTAGATCTTCAATGCAAACACTATTACTGCTAGCTCAAGATCATAAGTAGGGTAGTTCTTTTCATATGGCTTCAATTGTCTAGAAGCATAGGTAACTACCATGCCATCTTCTATTAGAATACAACCTAACCCTTTATGTGAAACATCACTATATATTGTGAAGCCTTTCTTAGAAACCGACTAAACCAAAATTAGTGCTTTAATCAACATCATCTTAAGCTTGTCAAAACTCTTTTAACATTTGTCATCCTAAACAAACTTGACCTCTTTCTGTAAGAGATGAGTCGTAGGTGCTACTATTAATGAAAAACCCTTGGCAAACCATCTGTTATAGCCAGCCAACCTAAGGAAACTCCTGACCTCTATGGTGTTTTTAGGTGGCTTCCACTCTATAACTGTCTTAATCTTGCTAGGATCAACCTAAATCCCCTCTATAGAAGCTAAATATCCAAGAAAAGACACCTTACTAAGCCAAAGCTCACACTTATTAAGTTTGGCATAGAGCTTTTCTTGTCTCAGAACTTGCAAAGCTGTCCTTAAATGTTGTTCATACTCTTCTTTACTCTTGGAATAGACCAATATGTCATCAATGAAGACAACCACAAACTAATCTAAATACTATCTAAAAACTCTATTCATCATATCTATGGAAGCTGTAAGAGCATTGGTAAGCCTAAATGGCATTACCAAAAACTCATAGTGGTAATATCTCATTTGAAAGTTGTCTTCACCACATTAGTCTCTTTTACTCTTAATTGGTAGTAACATAACCTCAGATCAATCTTAGTGAACACTCTAGCCCTCTTAAGCTTATCAAAGAGGTTATTAATCCATGGCAATAGATACTTGTTCTTGATGGTCACTTTATTCAGCTATTTGTAATCCACACTCAACCATAGAGAACTATCTTACTTCTTTACAAATAACATTTATGCTCTACAAGGCAAAACACTCGACCTTATGAAGCCCTTGTCAAGCAAATCTTGAAGCTAAATCTTTAACTCCTTTAACTCTACTAGAGCCATCCTATATGGAGACATCGATACTAGAGCAGTGCTGGGTAATACATTTATATTGAACTCGAGTACCCATTCTACAGGAAAATTGGGTAATTCTTTAGGAAATAAATCCATAAAGTCTAACGCTATTAGTATGTTACTAGTATCTGACTCTCCACTATGGGTATCATAAATATGGGCTAAGAAAGTTTGACAACTAATCCTTAACATGCCCTTCACTATCGCTATCGAGATAACATTGGATAAAAAGTCTATCATGTCACCTATGCCTGTAATCTTAGCCCTATCATTATCTTTTAGAGTTAACCTCTTCAATTTGCAACCTACCATAGCTTGATGCTTAGGTAACCAATCCATGCCCTATATCAAATTAGCCAAAAATTGTTGTCTTTATACTAATAACGAACACTTCTTGTAAACCTTGTTTACTATAACATGTTGATATAAGAGATTGCTAACCAAAATCTCTAGGTCCATAAGTTCTTACTCCAAGCTTTAATCTTATGCTCATGATATGCAAACATATGAATATGTAGACACTGGATCAATTAAATCCAAAATAGGTGAGTTAAAGAGAAAAAAATACAAGCTATTATGCTTGGCTTATCAGCCTCCTCTCATGCCTTGATGGTGTAATATCGAGTAGGAGCTTTATGCTCAGCTCTGAACTCTACTCAACCCCTCTGAGCTCCATCTAATCTATTTCCTTGGTCTTATTTTTGAGTTTTAATAGGTGCAGGAATAGATCTCTGACCAATAATAGCCTTGGTAGGACAATCACAAAGGAAATAATTTAATAAACCACACCTAAAGCATACACCTAGCTTACTCCTCTAGTATTCTCCCTTGTGTTACTTATTGCAAGTTAAACACTAAGGAACCCAGCCACTCTTAGTTATAGAAATAGGTGTACTAGTACCTTAAGACTGTTGTCTAGTCTTACCCTTATACCCCTAACCTATCATCTGAGATTCTCCTTATTTATGTGACTATTGGGGTGCCCTAAATTGATTCCCTCTAAATGTCTTACTTAACTATTGCACTGTACTAGATGCTCTATGTCTAAAAGTTCTCTTCTTCTAATAAAACTCCCACTTCTCATTGTGTACCACTTTTATAGAGCGACAAACTACAGCCCTAATCTTTATAGGGACTATTTCTGACTTAATGTCCACATGCAACCCCTTTTCAAAATGCTTACACTTGTTAACTTTAGTGGAGATAGTGTCTTTGGCATCCCAACCAAGCATACTAAAATCCTTACCATACTTGCCTATGGACTTTTATCCCTACTTAAGGTCTATGAATTCTTGCCTACTATTATTAAGATAGTCTTTAAGGATATACTTCTTATGGAACTTAAATAGGAAGAACTTTTATGTTTAATCCTCATCTCTTATGCACTCAATCAAGTCATCCCATAACTTACCTACCTCCTATTGTAGCAAAGATGCAGCAAAGATAACTTTCTCCTCTTAGGTGCACCGCATTTGCTTCATGATCTTCTCAGTGTGTTATAGCCTATACTGTGCCTTCCTAAGCTCTAGTGTATCTTCACCTCTAAAATCCTTTGCTCTCATATTCTTAACCTACTTTAGATAGTTCTTTTAAAGGGCTAAAGGAACCTCTTGCTGTTGTGGTACTAGTGGTGGTGGAGCAGTTATTGTAGCTTGTCTCAAAAGCTACAACATCTCCTATAGAAATACTAGTGGAACTTATGCTACTAAAG
Organism: Hura crepitans; assembly: GCA_948208565.1. Taxonomy (NCBI): domain Eukaryota; kingdom Viridiplantae; phylum Streptophyta; class Magnoliopsida; order Malpighiales; family Euphorbiaceae; genus Hura; species Hura crepitans. Next base: position 2,940 of record CANXYI011808139.1, read on the forward strand.
ATACCTGCCTTGCTACACTACTAGACATAGAAGCAACTCTATTCGACTCTTGTCCTATGGATATAGAAGCTTGTCCTTCCTCTTTATGGCATGCACTCATCTTAACTGTAGGTGTAAGAACATTTCATAAGCCATAGTATTCTAAAATTATGTAATGTATAGGCTTAACCCCTAAAGTACTCTTACATTATTTAAAAACACCTAAACTAGAGCTATGATACCATAAAATTTGACACCTCTTACTCAGTCCAGTCGCCAAACATGACTAAGGAGTGTGCACATAACATGTTATCAGATCTCAACTCATAATACAACATTACTTAAAGCATCTCATCTTTCATGATTAAAAACATCAAAATATGAGTTTTCAAAAATTGAGTTACATATTCAAATTTGGGAATTATCTTATCAAAATTTCAGTAGCATAACAACTGTATAAGGCACTCTCCCCATATTTGAATAGTAACCTATAATTAAGAAAAACACTTCTAAAAGCATTTCTCAACAATTCCCCAACTCCGTGATCCTCCCGATCACTCTAAATCACACAACAACACAAACACAATCTGAACCCCAGGAAGAGATATTGTATAAGTTTAAAACATACTAAATATCTTAAATAGGGTTATAAAACCATAAAATGCAATTAAATTTACAATATAGATACTTTAAGCCTATAACTTAAACATTACAACATAAGAGTGTTTGATCTACTAACTATACATTTCATAATCAGCTATTTGTAATAAAACTATACCAAAAAGCAAAACTTCTTCTCAATAGTCTCAGTGTCCTAAGGCTTTGGCTCAAATATCCTATTTACCTATGCATCACAAGTGTAAATAATGTGCTAAGCAAATGACTTAGTGCTAAAATCAAATTAACTCATGTAATATAGCCATTAATAATCATACATTATCATTTTCTTATTTTCAACACTATGTACAAGTCATAATATGTAAAATGCTATACATTACATGCATAAGCAAAATATCATGCTAAAATAACTCAAATCACATATTATCATGAAGAATACATTTCACATGCTAATTTAGTAATTACATGACTAAAGAGAATGTACATTATTAAACATTCCATAAAATCATTACTTATCACCCATATGATAGAAACACATATCTTATGGATAATGGCGATGGATAGATAGTGTAAACTCTACAAGCTAGAAGGTTTATCTACCAATAAGGATCCAAAGATTAAACATATCATGAGACTCAAAGGTAAAAAAAAAAAACTTGAGTCCAAGATTGAGCATAGCATGAGTCTAAGGATAAACATAGCATTATAGCTATTATGTCCATTTATGAACCTGAAGTTCATCTACTAACTTAGACACGAAGATTAAGAATACATAGGCCTTTAGGTCTAACTAAAAGTGGACCAATAAACCAAAAATAAGAAAGCACTACAGTGCCTTAGCAGTAGCTACTATACCCTAGTTAACCGATCTACCTATCCATTTAGGTTGTTACTCATATGGGCTATAATTATATTTATTTTTAGTTTCACCAATTTAAGTAAGCTTAAAATGGCTTTTAATCATTATAAGGTCAACAAATAACCATACTGAGTAATTTAGCTTTTTTAGGTGTTAATTATGGTTATACACATTACGCCATGCAATGCCACATTCCAATGTTCATATTTATATACACAGAGACATAACATGCTTAAAATTATATTACTAATATTTAATTTCCATCTCATGATCAATAATGAATAACTGATCATGCCTATCCACTTTATGCTTAATTCAAAGCATTTATAAGCTTGGTTTGCCTATTATGACCATTCGGCCACTAACCTTCAACTATACCCCAGACCATATCCTTACATTATGCCTCAAATGATAATGCTTATAAGGCCATATTCATGCATAAGAAAACATACGTCTTCACACATGCATATATTAGCATTCATGTATGCACATAACTTGAATTTCTAACATCAACATGCTTAAACTCTTCATATCTATCCAATATGAGAATTTATGCATAAGCATATAACCCAACCAACATATAACACTAAAGCATGCTTAATAATATATTTGACCACCTATACCAGTTAGAAAGTTGTAACACTTATAATTGCCTTATTGTGCTCATTTTTGCATTAACATGTCATAAAACAAGTGTTGGTTCATTTTCATATTTAACATATCCATAATGGATATCTCATACAAAGTCCATATGCTTTCTCAATTTTAATTATTCAATAATTATGCATCAAACCTATTAATAACCAAAATTAAAACCATTTATGTGAAGTATAGCATAACATATATATAAATCCTCATATATGGCCATTTGTTATAGTGCCTTTAACACACCAAAAAAGTATATTTTGATTACACTATAGTGTATAACTTAAATTCTTATCAATCTATCTTAGTCCACCTCATAAACATACATAATTAAACATACACATATTTAAACACTAATAAGGCCATTCAGCCACTGTCCTAATGGCAACCCTCCATATCTTTTTCAACATGTCACACACATTCCATACATCATACATGCATATTTACACATCCTATTTGGTAACTAACATGATTCGTCTCATAATTAATCATTACATAACATTAACATTCCATTTCTATACACATTAATGCTATGGAATTATAGGGTAAAAGCAAAATTACATATTTTAAATCATTTTCACATACTAAAATTATTACAATTAACCTCGAGGACTACTTAAACCTTTATTTTCCCTTTGTCATGAGCTTTGTCAGTTTCTTTCACTGCCAATTATAGATTCATTTTGTAAAAATTCAAAATAAATTATACAAGTATCAAAAATTAAAAATGACCACACATATCGACTCTGAGGCATCCTAAGAACAGAAGAAAAATATCAGGTTTCAAAAATTCTTACCCAAACTAAAAGAGAGAACTATTCATCGAGATAAAAATCGGGCTAATTCCTTTAGTTTTCTCCAAAAATCTCACTTCCAATAGGCTCTATAGGTTATGGAGGCACTAAGAATCATTTTAATCAGGGTAAACGAAGCTTAACTTAAGGAATTAAAAAGCAAAAATGGCAAAGGAGAGACAAGGAAGCTGTTGGCTTTAAGAGGAGAAGGGAGGAGAAATACGGAATGTTAACCAAATTTAAGAAGTTTGACCCTATTTATAATTTTTGGAATTTAATTATTTTTTCCCATTTTCTCCTCTCTTTCTTCCCTTTTTCCTTCTCCTTTAAGCTCAATTAAAGGTTAAAAAAATTCACTTAATTTAAGCCCCACAACCCATTAAAAATTAGAGCTTAAAAAATGGGAAAAATCGAATTAAATTGCTATTTTTATTTTACATGATTTTTAGATAAAATACTTCTCGACCTCCAAAAATTCCAATTCTAGTGCCAACAAGCTGATTAGAATTTTTAAGTTTCAGATTGTATAAATCTTGGAATATTTTGAGCAATATTTAAAATATTTTATGGTTCAGCTTTGCCATGGTCATTATTCGCAAAACACTATCGTAAAAACTTTCTTAGCATTTTTAACCAACCTAATAAATTTTGATTATTTTCAAACTTTACCCAAAATTATTTTATGATTAATACTTCCATTCAGTAGCTTTAGTTTACCCTAAGTCTTGGGAACACTATTCATCTCGAGAAAGTACTATTCATAAAAGTTGTGATTTTTGTGTCATTACAAGTGTTGTTCTCATAGACACATGTTTTGAAATATAGTTTGTGTAAATATCATTGTGATGAATTTATGTTCTTCTTTGGATGATTAGTTTGTCATCCTCTTATGATAGTTATTTGAGCATATTCAATTAGCATGTATATTTGCATGAAAATTTATCATACATATTGTTATCATTCTATTTAGTGCCATTATTAGGTCCTCATGCACCATTGTTTGTATTATTAATCATTTTCCTTCAATTGTGTAAGATTGACCATTCATGTTTAATATGAATTATGAGTAAACATAACTGTCATGACATATTGTAGTCTGCATGAACATAAACTGGAGGCTATATTAATTCTGCACGGACTTATTGATGCAAAGATTAGAGCAATAGCTTATTCTTTATTTGCTTATTTGGTTTTGTACCTTTTATCCCTTTTATTTGTTTTATATTGTAATAGGTAGTTTAATAACTTGTTTTACACATGAAAAGCCTAACCCCACATCAATGGTTTTCTATCTAATTAATTGGTGTTTTCTTAATAAAATGGTCTTGATTTTTTTCTTAATAAAAGTTACATTAAAATGTATTTTAACAAAAAGCCAATCTTCTAGAGATAAAAGTTGGCTATTATTGCCAATTCCTATGGAATTATAGGTAGTTGTCAAGTCAATTAATAACTAATAAATGACCCGATTTCTAGATGTTCAATTTGCACTTATGCTTGTTATATATGTTAGATGTTGTGATTTATTTTCTCTACATGAAAAGGTGACATTAATGCTTTAATTAGAATGCTTGCTTGCATGATATGGGATTAATAAATGATCAAATATAAAGGAAGGTATATTATTAAGGCATAATTAAGATCTAATTCAAACCCTTTATGGACAAAAGATTAGTGGTCCTAGTGTAAAGTCAGGTGGTGACTCCAAACACTAAACGCCTCATCCTTGATATATGTATAAAATCTATAGTGGCAACTCTATTGGGGACTGAGAATTGAATATGAAAAGACCCAAATAATTTGTCTTTTAATATTCTAATTTTTATCAATCCTATGTATTTCATCCTATATAAGCTGTGTCCCTTTTTATCTTAGATGTTGTTGCAAATCATGAACCCATTTTTCATTTAAGAAGGTGAAAATGCTAGCATATCCATCACTAACAAGCCTTATACCTTCGAGTATATGAAATGGTGAACTAGCTGCTCGCTATTATTCTTGAATGGAAAGACCCGTTAGGAGGGACCCCTACTTGTGGGAGCCATCAAAGCCTTTATAGACCAAACCATGTGCCCATGTATCTAAGCTTAGCAACTTCCCCTAAGTTGTATGACCCGAAGTGTTTGTAATTGCATTATGATTGCTATGTGGGCCCATTACATTTAACCTTATTTGAAGTAAGGCCAAGCCTATTATGCCTTTTTTTCTAAAATAGGCCTAACCTAATCTCACCTTAAATAAGACTTAAATGTTATAAGCCATTATCCTTGTATGCACTTTAAATATGAGAGGTCATTAGACCTAAGCGAAGCCTATAACCAAACTTATGTGTCTCCCATTTACACTTAGGTAACCTTATCTAGGGAAGGAATGGCTTAACCACATGTGTGGGAATAATAAGGTTAGAAGGCATCTTGCTTGTGTTTGTACACCCTAAGGTATATCTTTTGCTTCCTATGTATACATGCATAACATTGTAAAATTGGAATTTCACATCTTCCTTATTTTATGAAAGCTTATGCCTTGTATAAATGTACCATATATTCTTTATATTCCTTGCAAACAACTATGTGATATCTTGGGTTACATGTATAGTAAACACGCTCCATATAGATTTAGGTACACCTCACAATAGCACAAGTTACTTCTTGATTATGCATTCTTAGAATTATCTTTATCTTGTAACAATCCATACCATACATTTACCTAACATTGCCATATATTAACATGAATACATCATATAAATTCTCATAGCTTCATGCATCTTGTAAAAATATATCTTCACATGTATCATGTTTATACTTGGACCCATGCATACCTTTTTATATGTATCTACATATGTTTTAGTGCACCAAGAATCATGCATACATTTTTATATAGCTTTGCATATGTCTTCATCTTACACACACCTCAGGAACACATGTCACATGTAATATAGGATCAAACTAACATACCTAGCATTTTAAGCATAGCTTACAAACATAATTCATTCCGTAACATGGCATATGTATATGCACTGCCATACCATCTTAATCATAGATCATTCATCATATAAATTCTAATGAAACAATCTATATTGTAACCCTGTATAAATATGTTATATAGAACTATAGGTAAACCGTCATTCATGTATCAACCAAACATATATACTAATTTCATAATTTGTACATGCATAAATATATATCATGAACCATTTTGTATATGTGTACATCTATAACACTATCCCTTAACTTCATGCTTTCATGCATTCTACTTAACCTTAGTCGTGCACCATACATCCATACATACATTACCAATATATGTAACATATGCCTTTATTCATTCATTTTTTATGGGAACCTCATCCATATCCATATGCATTTTTCATTGCCTCTATATCACATATTTAGTACACCATACATAGTATCACAATGCTTAAAACATGCATCATTTCACATTAACCATGTATTATGCTAATTTCAAGGGATAATCTTTTGCTCAGGCTCTTCTCAGGAGATAATCCTACCTTCCCTTTCTTATAAAGGCACTCTGATCTCTAGAGATGACACTAGATGGCAAAAACTTACAAAGCATTAGAGCAATCATCAAAGAAGCAATATCTTTAGAAATGATAAACATTCGAGCCATGATTCAAGAAGAGTTCACCAAATTAAAGATCATTGAAGGGTTAAATAGTCACCAATGAATCAATCGTAGTTCTTGCCACACAAATTTGGCAAGTTTGACAATATTCAAAGAATTAAAGAACAAAAGCCTTCTTCATCCATTGACACAAGAACCATTAATCGAGCCATTTTTTAGCTAAACATATGCATGACTTATACTGTGCCTATTATTGAAAGATCGATCACCTCACTAACAAGTGTAAAATTCTTTACCATGCCATCCAAGACGTCATCAATATTGGTACCATGCCTAATCCTAGGAATCACCCCTCATAAAGGCATCCAACTATTCCTCAGCTCTTTGAAGAACAAGGTCATCTAGCTTAAAATTTTAATTAGCCTCTTCAAGGAACTAACGATGTTTTTTAGTAAGATCTCATTTACCAAGGATATAGGAGGTTCTAATAATAGTTAAGAATATAATATTTCTTTCTTGGCTTCTTTTGTTATGGAGAATTACTCAAGAGTAATAAAACATTACTCTGTCTTTATTGACCTCATTTATCACATAGCATGGTACTCTTAAAAGCAAATTGAGAGATTTTAGAAAAAAATGATCAGCTTAATCTATAGGTATTACAAATGTTTAATAATCCTATGAAGAATGGCTCACCACTGTTGCACATAATTCTAAAGCTTAAGACTAGATCTTTCCTTATAAGGAATGAAAAAAAATTTTGAATGTAAGATGAGAGATAAAATAAAAATAATAAATTGGGGGTAACTAAATCCAAGTGAATGCTTTTCTTTAATCTTAGGAGAGGCACAAGTTTTATGAGCTCTAAAAGATTAAAGCACCAAATTCACTTTTTTTTTGCAAAAAAAAGAGTTTTGTTAAATCCAATCATTTTCTTCAAAGCTTAAAAGCTTATTGGAACCATTGGAAAAAACAGACATTTTTTTAGTTCTCGCTCACATAAAAATCCAAAGGTCAAAAGGCTTTAAATGGTCAAAACTCAAAAGCCTACAAAACAAAGATTTATCTTAAGCCTTAAATAACCAAGCATTCTCTTTTCAACTATGGTTGACTTTATTAAAAAAAAGGAGAAGTTTTCTAATTCTTGTTATGCCAATCAACTCAGAGCATGAGCCTATGAAAAGTTACGAAAATTTAGAGAAAATATTTAGCCAAAAAAATCTTTAAACTGACTAATAATATGGATATCATTAAGGTAGGACTTGAAAAGGTCAAAAGTATTCAGAACATTAGGGAGTATGAAGCTAGCACCCACAATAAGCTATTTATTGATTTGAAAAGCACTATTAACCTCTAATGACATAGGCTTCAGGATAAATCACTCTAGGTTTACTATCTACAAAAGTTCATAAGCTCTAAAACATATTAGCCATTCCTAAATGAGGCAATTTTAGAGCTAATCAATCAGAGTTAACATGATCAACTTTAAGAGAAAGTAAGTTCAAAGCATGACAAACTTCAAGCCATTCCCCAAAGATACAAGTTTAATCAATCGAAGTCTACCTAATAAACTTTT
>CANXYI011808237.1:0-11206 GCA_948208565.1 Hura crepitans
GTTCATATGGACGTGCTAGCTCAAGGTTTGTATAAACTAACATATAGCCAACGTAAATAAACCAAGCCTATGGCCCATGGTCCGTAAGGATAACCAAAGTCTAGGTTTGTACGAACCTTGTTTCGATAAACTTCTAGAAACTTGTCTTTCTATTTAGACTTTGATTCCTAATATGACTGGAACTCCCTTTCAGCTGAACGAAATAGCCTTACCAAAACCCTATAAATAGCCCTTTCATCAGCCTACTTTGAGGACGAATCATCACCAACTCTCACAAATAATCCCGAGTTAATCAAAGAAAGTTCTAGCGAAGAAGCTATTCTACAAGTCCTAAACCCTCACTAAAAATTATTTTATTATGAAACCCAACCTTTGTCTTATTGCTTAGAGTTTCATCAATAGGTGAGATCTGAGGCCTCTATTATCATTGTATGAATTTTATTTTCTCTATTTTATTTTCAACCAATGATCTCCCATGATTAGTTAACATGTGAGGCGATTCATTGCGATCCTCAGGTTAACTATAGGAGTAGGTTGACACTTAAATCATTTTATTCATATTTTAATTATTAATAGAAAAATTGTAATTACACTTATTTTCTAGAACTAACAATTAAGTTCACCCAGACCTCCTTTAACGAGGATACAGGTTCCTGCGGACTAACTTTTTCAAGTAACCTATTTTTTATAGTTCGTACAAACCAATGTTCGATAACAGTTTTATGTTTATATTTTATATTCTATTTTAACACTTATTTAATATTTAAAAATGTGTTTTTCATCTCTATTAACCACTATAGCATGTAATTGAAGTATGTTGATGTAAAAAATGTCTTGATAATTTCTGTTCATCATCATGTATATTGGAATTAACATTAAGTCCTCACGGACTCTCTTTCATGAGGAGTGTAGTCTATGTGGACACGTACTTTGAATATAAGCATTTCATATATATTCCGTATAGACTTAGTTATGTTAAAATTGTTTATGTGTTTCTTTCCATGATTAATCATCTCATTAATAACAATTATTCGCGTATATTCTGTAATCATTCATATACACCTGTATATCCTTAACATATTTTGTTTTTACTTAATTTTCTACTATTATTAGGCCCTATCGGACCTTTGTTTTGTCACTAATCGTTTTATTTCAAGTTGTGTAAGATTGACTATTTACGCTAGAGATAGGTTTAGATGGACTAAGTGCAGCATTTACCTTATATCTACACGGACCTATGTGAAGGACCATGTGTTGTCCGCACGGACTTTTTGACACAGCAGTGGGACCAATTGTTTATTTCTTGTTTATTTGTTTTGACTTTGTATTATTCCTTTCATCTATTTTAGGTTGTAATAGATAGTTTAATTTAATTTTATATGTAAATCTAACCTCACAACAATGAATTTTTTTACACAATTAATTGGTGTTTTCATAATAAAATAGTTTTTATTTTTTTAATAAAAGTCATAAGAAAATGTATTTTTTTTAATAAAGGTCAATCTCTTAGAGATGAGAGTTGGGTAGTTATTGCCAATTCCTATAGAATTACGAGTAATTGTCAGGTCACATGAATAATTAGTAAATGACTTGTTTTCTATATGTGTTCTATTTTATGCTTTATTTTAAATATTGTAATTTACTTTCTTTATATGCAAAGGTGACATGTATGCTTTTTAACTATAATACTTGCTTGCATGATATGGAGTTGATAAACATTAGAATGTAAAGAAAGGTATATTATTGAGGCATAAATAAACTTTGATTCTGAACCCTTTATGGGCAAAAGATCAATAGGTCTTAGTGTAGAGCCAGGTGGCGACTCCAAACACAATCGCCTCATTCTTAGTACATAAATCTACAGTGGTGACTCACTAGGGATTGAGAATTGAATCGAAAAGTGCACAAATAATATACCCTTTAATATTCTAATTTTCATTAATCATATGCATCTCATTCTATATAAATTGTGTCCATTCTTACTATGTATGGTGTTGTGAACAACGAACCCATTTTTATTCAAGAATGGGGAATTGTTGGCATATCTATCACTCGCAAGCCCCATACATTTTGGTACATCAAACAATGAACTAACCAGTCACTATTACCCTTGATTGGGAAGACCTATTAAAAGGGACCCCTACTTATGAGAACCATAAGCCTTTTTAGACTAAACCATAAAGCTCATATAGTTAAGCTTAGCAACTTCCCTTAGATTGTATGACCCTAAATGTTTGCGACTACATTGTGATTACTATATGGGCCTATTACATTTAATCTTATTTGAAGTGGGGCCAAGCCTATTGTACCTTTTATTTGGAAGGTGCCTAGCCTAATTTCACCCTAAACAGGACTTAAATATTATAGACCATTATTCTTTCATGCACTTTTAAAATGAGAGGTCAGAAGGCCTAATTAGGCCCATAGTCTAAATTATGTGTCCCCTTTTGATGCTTAGGTAAGCCCACCTAGGAATGAATCGTTTGACCATGTGTGCAAGAGTAACAAGGTTAGAAGGCTTATTGCTTGTATTTATCATAGTATATATTAACATGTATCTTTCTTGTTTTTACATTGTAAACTCACATCTTGTAGAATATTAAATAAACATGTAAGCATACTTATCTATGAATACTTGCACCACCATGCATATCTACTCCATGACATAAACTTTTTGTTCATGCATACATATTCCATGCATTCACATAAAATAGCTATATCCATTTAACAATCTGGTACACATGTATTGTAAATGCACTTTATCTAAATTTAAGTACACCTCACATTAGCACACATCTCACTAATCATCATGCATTCTCATACTAGGAACCATGCACTACACACTCACTCATGTATACATCTTACCTAAAAATAAGTATTCCATGCATACATGCATCAACATATGTTCTCATAGGTTTATTTATGTATCAACTAAGCATATGTAGCATTTTAGGTATAGATTTAGATGTATCATACTAGCTTCATGTATCTCTATAAGTTTTACATACATACATTCAACATTATGCATCATACACTATACTAACCCTTATATAGCAACGTCATGCATCTATATTAGAATCGTGTACCCTCATGCGCATAAAAATGCCATCAGCCTTAGATTTAAGCATGTATCATTCTTTTGATCAATTTATCTATACCATAACCATGGATACATAAAGCATCATACAGGAATAAGCACATCATCCTAGATTCCTTTGCTTTCATGTACCATATGCATATATGTTCATGCATCATAACTAATTCTTTATTTTGTAGCCACCATTGATCCATCTTTAATTTGACTTACCAAGACAAGATATCATGTCTGGGGATAATCCATAACAAAGGCCATGCTAACTGAGACCATTCAAGATATAGAGAGGAGGATGATGGCCGTCATGACCAATGCACTGTCAAGTATGCAATTTCAAGGAGACATGGATCAAACTTCAATACTCATAACCAAGAAAGAAAGGTGGATGATAAAGAAAATAATGAAGTGTCTGATGACGAGATCCCACTTGTTAAACCAATACATAATAATGTTCTACCACCTAAGTATGATAAAGAAGATCTTATCAAAGAGCTCAATGAAAAATTGGAAGCCATAAATCATCTAGTGACTAGGGGCAAGGATGTTAACCCCAAAGACATCAACTTAAAGCAAGATCAAACTATGCCTCAAAAGTTTAAGATGCTAGATTTAAGCAAGTTTGATGGTACTTCAAATCCAATGACTCATTTGAAACAATATGTAGTAGCTATGAGGTTGAACCATTTATTAGAAGCACAAATATTGAGATTGTTCAATATGTCTCTAGCTAGGAAAGCCCTAGATTAGTACCATAGTTTGGAAAAGAAGTTGAAAGTGAATTGGGAAGATTTAGCCCATGCATTCAACAAGCAATACTTGAATAATGCAACCATTGAGGTGATCCTTAAAGATTTAGAATAGATTAGTTAGACCGATAGAGAGCTAAAGTTATGAAAATAAGGAACAAACTTGAGGATGTCAACCAAATCAAAGTGTTCATTAAGAATGCCAATAATTACATGAATGCTTGACTCATTACCAAAGGTATCACCATATGGGAATAGCTCAAAGACATAGCTATTGATTGGAAATAGCCTTTCGAAACAAAGGATTCAAAAAGAGTGGGGAAGCTGTCTACCAAAATAATAATTCTTCCTAAATCGAAAATGTTAATACGGTTTAGACTTGTTATTTCTCCAAATTAGGCAAGCCTTTATCTTAATGCTTAAACAAGCTCATGAAAGAAGGAAAGCTTTAGTCAATAATGCCTAAGCCTCAGATCGATCTTTCTCTGACTAATCATAAGTTTGATATATTTTGTGCCTATCACCAGGTGATAGGCTATCTCACTGACAAGTGCACCACTCTTCATCATGCTATCCAAGATCTCATTGACATTAAGCAGATACCTGATCCAAAAGACTTTGCTTTAGTTTTACGCATTGCAATATTTTCACTTCTCTTTTAATAAAATAAAGTAATGAATTTACTTTTAGATATTTGTATTGATACATTTAACCTTGAAAATAAAAAAGAGAGAGAGCTCACTAGTGTGAAAACTTTCTTTGGCATGAAATAGTTAATAGGCATTCAAAGAGATTAACCTCAGTCTAGAAGATGGATCAATAATTATTAGGCATTACTAAGAGTCATGCACAACACACATACATATATACACAGCATCCAACATTAAGGATAGCTTACCTCTCACACCATTCATGCATCATACATTAATCATTCATGCATCATTAATATGGGCCTCATCCTGCCTAGCATAGATATGTCATACACATCATCATAAGCAAAATAATCTCATATGTTGTGTACCCATTTTCACTCATGATTTAGCATACATCATGCATCATACTAGCCTTTTTATTTCATACATTCACATATCATATCTAGGCATTTGCATATATCTTGCACTTTTATTCCTCATAATGCTTGAATCATGTACCATAGCACATATTCTATAAAAATAGAATACATGCATCATATAACTATTTTCCTACAAGGCTATTATAGGTCATCCTTTACTTAGTCTATTCAAAGGAAATGACTCAGCCCTTTATCTTACTCTCTACCTCCAAAATGGCAACTTGAAATAAAACCAAAGGTGAGAGTCAACTCGTGACCAGAGGCATGATGAACAAAGAAATGGTAGCATTGGAACAAAGAATAATAAGATTTGTAGAGAAGACAATCTAAGAGAAATTTGGGCCAATGGTTAATAATAATGCACTTTGAAAAATCCAATGGACTTAACCAAAAGGGTAAGTAGTGACCAAGGAACCAATCTTAATTAGCATCCTTGCAAATTTGCAAATCTAAACAGGCCTTTATTAGTAATGTTTAAGGAATTAAATAGGGAAACATCATTCTATACCACTTCTACCAAATCATCGCGATGACTTATACTATGCTTATCACTAAAGAACTGACCACTTGATGATAGCTGCAAAGCCCTCCATCGAGCCATCCAAGACCTTATAGACCATGGTATAATACCTAATCCTTAAGATCGCCTATCATAAGACCTTACAATTGTTCCTTAACTCTTTGAAGAGCTAGTTTCTCTGTTCCTGACTTTTCATCTACTTTCTAAGCCTAATAATGTCCAACTACAAGGTTGTGCTAATAAAGGATATGAAATAATCCAATAAAGATAGGATGGGTAGCCTTTCTTAATTATTTCTTTCCTTTTGTTGGAATAATTAGAGTTCAATAAAACATAGCTTTGCTTTATCTTTTTCATAAGCATTATTCTTCATCACACTCATTGCATAGCATGGTACTTTTAAAAATGAGTTAAGAGAATTAAATAATAATAATAAATAAATAATCAACTTAATCCACATCCATTATGACAAGTAGTTCATACCAAAACATTGCTATTCTAAAGCTCAAGACTTGATCTTTCCCAGTAATGCATGAGAAATATCCCTGAAGCTGAGATGAGAGATAAAAGAAAAATAAAGACAAATAAGGGGAAACTAAACTTAAGAAAGATGCTAAATTACATTGTATCTTGTACACCAACTTATAGAAAACTAAAATCCAAGCATGCTATGTAAAGAGCCAAACATATTCTTCTAAAGCTTATGGGAACCATTATAAACATTAAACATCTTAAACTTTTTCTTCTAGTTCCTTTTCATATAAAAATCCAAGTTTAGTAGGCTCTAAAAGTCAAAGCACCAAGTTCATTTCTTTTTCTTTCTTTTTCAAATAAAATCAAGAGCTAAAATATCTTTTTTAACCTACTGAGCATTCTTTAAACCATGGCTACCCTCATTCATAAATGTAATAATTCCTGCTAGGTTAGTCAACTAAGAACATGAGCCTAGGCAAAAGTTAAGGAAACTTGAGAGAAAATATTTAGTCAGAAAATCTTTGGACTGGCTAATAATAGGGATATCATTAATGTAATACTTGAAAAGGTTAGAAGGATAACATTTAATCTACAATCGAGGCACTAAGGTTCAAGATAAAGGGGGTATAAAGCTAGCACCCACAGAAAGTTAACTATTAATCCAAAAAGCTTATTTAACCTCCCATAACGTAAGCTTCAGGCTATATCACTCCAAAGAACCCGGTGAGCTTCAAAACATATCTAGACATTCTAGAGGATGCAAGTTCAAATCCAATCAATCTAGGATAACACAATAAACTTTTAACAAGCCTTAAACAAATATGGATAAGCTAAATTTCAAAAAAAGAGCTCGCTAGGTTGAAAACCTGCAAAAAATAGCCTAGGGAAAAAGTAGAGCATACCTTACTAGATCAAAAACTCATAGAGGGAGGTCTAAGAAAACATTAGAGGTCAAAAGAAAATATTTAGTTGTAAAATCTTTGGACCAACTAATAACAAGGGTACCATACTATGCACTCTCGTACATTTACATGTCTTATCATTTGGTCAACATGAATCACTCATTCTTCAGCCACGTGTGCTTACATGCTCTCTTCAGTGAATAGATGTTCTACCTCAACCCTCGGTCTCTTCTCTTTCATTTCATTCCTTAGGCTACTCATCACTCCAACCTAACCTATTTCTTTAAAGCTTCACCTTCATTTCATCCCTTAGCCTACTCATCACCTTAATTTAACTTACTTCTCTACACCTTCACCTTTATTTCATCCCTTAGCCTTCACATTACCCCAATTCAATCTACTTTTCTCTGTGCCTTCACTTTCACAAAACCCAAGTCTTTCTTATGACAAGTTTAAGGGGAGAGTGATTTCAATAAAAAAGCCTTGTGTTCAAATGTGTATTATCTCATGCATTAGATCCATTTAAGGTAGACATACATTTCATGTGCACATACATTTAAGAAGAATTAAACATATATTCATTCATCTAAGGAAAGTAATTTATACATCCATCTAGGAAAAAGATACATTCATCATTCATTCATTTTAAAGAAATTAGTCAAAAGTATATACATCAATGCATACGTGCATCGATTCAATCATGTGTATTTAGAATGCATAAACTTACATTCATTCATTAGTTAGTTAAATGAATATCTCACCACATTCATTTCATTAACATTCATTCAATATGCACCCATTCAATAGCTTGTATCTATTAGATATGCATTAGTTTAACCTCATTCATCTAGGAATGAGTACTTTACCATTCACCTAGAGAGAACTAAGAATAAACTTATCACTACATTCATTCAACTCTTGCTATAAAGTCAGTTCTTACACCTTTGTCTATTCAACTCATATAATAGTTGCACCCATACATTATGTTCATGCCTAATTCCTATAAATACACCCAAGATATGCACATCTAGATGGAATATAGCATACACATGCACATTTTGCATGAAACACTTAGTTTCATCATTAATGTCCATATATGTTAGCACATTCAACATATATGCACATTTAATTAGACACACATCCCCAACACACCACACGTGTACACATTTGCACATGAATGCACCTAGTAATATCACAAACATACATGCACTTTAACTACATAGACAATGGGATAGATTCCATGGATACATTTCTTACATGAAGCTACTAAAGTAAATAGTCCCCACATTAGACCTTAAAGACAACTAGGATGACTTTCTAACTAAATTGCAATTAGCACACTAAAAGCAAAGGTCTGTATCAACAAAATTCACCATAATATTAACTTTTATATGTTTGCATATAAGATGCATCCTCAGATTTAGTTCAATCCACTTTTAACTTTATGAACTCATCATCAGATTAGGTTCGATCTGCATTCTTAACATTTTCAAACTCATCACCAGATTTGGTTTGGTCCACACTCTTAGCCTTTTCGAACTCATCACCAAATTTAGTTTTGTTCATTTTCAACTTTACGGAGACACACTAAATTTAATCCAATCTATCTACAACATTACAAGTAAGGATGTGTTTAGATTCGACATATCTTCAAATTAGGGGCAAGTCACATTTGTATTCGATATAGCTTATCATTAGATCTAATGTTCAATTCCCATAAAGGCAAGCAAGCACTCATATTCGGTGTAGTTTATCTTCACTTGGAGGTAAGCAAGCATCCGTATTTGATGTAGCTTATCTTTAGTTATCTACATTCTTTCAAAGCAAAGGCACATTCAGATGTAGTTGGAGTTTCACTTCACTTAAAGGTAAGCAGGCACCCGTGCTCAATGTAGTTTATCCTTAAAATATTAAACTCTTTTTTAAAGGGAAGATACAATTAAATTCTAGCTTGTTTTTAATTTATTTTAAGGATGAGCAGGCAACCGTATTTGATATAGCTTTAGTTAAAGATGAATCTCTAAGTAAGTATCTTTAACTTGGCTAGTTACTTTAATGTACATTGTTGTTTTTGCATTTCACAGCACACACCAAAGTGGGAACAACAACTATAAGCACCTCGATTTTGGGCTTATGATGATAGCTAGAGATAAGCCTAAGCAACAAGACAAGTAACCTAAAACACTGGTCCATATAGACCATTAGGGCGTAAGTTGGCACAAATTTGCTATCCCAAGGTTCACATAGACTAGAAACCAGAGAGTCTAAATGAACCAAGCCCACGACCCATGGTCCACTAGTATAACCAAAGCCCATGTCCACTCGGACCTCTGTACTCAACTCGAGGTTTGCATGGACCTTGTTCTGATAGGATTTTAAAAACTCAATATTTTGATTTAGATTTTTATTTCTAATTTAAGTAGAACTCTCTTTCATCTGAATGGGAGAACCTAATTTCTAAGAGTTTAAGGAGTAAACTCCAAAGTAGGATTCACTCTACTAGTCCTAAGTCCTCACTAAAAGTTATTTTCTTATAAACACCTTACCTTTCATCTTGTTACTTAGAGCATTGATATCAAGATAAGATCTGAGGCCTCCTTCTCATTATTTTAATTATTTTATTCTTTAGCCAAGTATCTCCTATGATTAATTGACATATGAGGCAATTCATTGTAATCCCTACATTAATTATAAGAGTAGGTTAACATTCGTACATGGTTTTCTACATGTTTATGTCATCTATACAATAACATAATCATTCTATGCATTCTATAATCATAATTAAGTCTACACGAACCTTCTCCCATAAGATGTTAGGTTTGCATGGATATACTATTAGGATTGTGTTTGTTTTATTTAGTTCGACAGACCAAAGTTCGATAACAATTTTATGTTTATCTTTTATATTCCATTTTAACAACTATTTAATGTTTAATAATGTGTGTTTCATCTCTATTAACCACTAAACATGTTGTTGAAATATGTTAATGTCAAATATGTCCTTATAATTGAATGTTATACATTATGTTCATCATCATGCATGTAAATTACATTCTAGAATTAATGTTAAGCCCGTACGAACTCCCTTTCACAAGGAGTGCAGTCGATGCGAACATATGTTTTGAATATATAAGTTTCATCTATAGTTTTTATGGCCTTAATTGTGTTAAAATTATTTATGTGTTTCTTTCCATGATTAATCATTTCAATCATCATCTCATTAATAAAAATGATCATTCATGCATATTCCTTAATCACTCATTTACATCTTATATCCTTAACATGTTTTGTAATTATTTCATTTGTACTACTATTAGGTCCTATTAGACCTCTGTTTATGTTATTAACCATTTTATTTCAAGTTTTGTAAGATTGACTACTTACACCAAAAATAGGTTCGAACGGACCAAGTGTAGCATTTACCTTATGTCTGCATGGATGTGTGTGAAGGACCATGTGTAGTCCGCATGGACTTGACGATGTAGAAATGAGACCAATCTTTTTTTTATGTTTATTTGTTTAGTTTTGTACCTTTTAATTATTCCTTTTATTTTGGGTTGTAATAGGTAGTTTAATAAATTATTTTACGCATAAAAATTTGAGTTTAATAAATTATTTTACACGTAAAAATCTAACTTCCCAGCAACAATTTTTTACATAATTAATTATTTTTTTTTACAAAATGGTTTTGTTTTTCTTTAATAAAAGTTATTAAAGAAAATGCATTTTAACAAAGGCCAATCTCCTAGTCATAGGATTTAAGCAATTATTGTCAATTCCTATGGAATTATGAGTAATTGTTAGGTCACTAAAGAATTAATGAATGATCTATTTTATGGATGTATAAGTTATATTTATATTTTATTAAATATTTTTACAATTTACTTTCATTTATTTGTAAAAATTACATGCATCTTTAAATTATAATGCTTGCTTGATTGATACAAAACTCATAAATGTTAGAATATAGGCATAAATAAGATCTAATTCTAAACCCTTTCTGGGAAAAAGACCAGTAGGTCTTAGTGTAGAGCCGGATGGCAACTCCAAACACAACCACCTTGTCCATAATATATAAATCTACAAGTAGTTTGGGTCGGTTTTTTGATTTTGTCCCAACAAACCTAACTCAAAACCCAAATTTCCAAAATTTTTAACTAGACACGAATAATCTAGAAAACCCAAAAACATCAGTTAGGGTTAAAAAAACTTCAATCGATCCAACCCGAATAACCCAAAAACTCTAAAATATTTTTTAACCTGACTGACTTAAATTTACTTTTTGGGTTATTTGGGATAGTCGACTCAAAGATTTTATAATAAAGCTAATGGCAATATTATTGCATACTCATTTTAAACCTATTCATACATCATTACAAATAAATTATATATATATAT
>CANXYI011808314.1:0-16038 GCA_948208565.1 Hura crepitans
TGCAGAGTTCCAAAGTTGCTTGAGTGTTTTTGGCATTGAAATTTGTCCCAAAATTTGTTTGGGTCAAGCTTCTATGTCTATCTTTTAATCCTTTGCTGTGATTAGCTTAAAGGGCAATTTCATGTGGGAGCTTCCTGAAACATATAGAATGACCTGAGCTTTGAAGATAGGTGCTATGCAACAATATAAAAGAAACAGAAATGGATTTCCCTCTTGTAAACGTATTTCTATGCAGGATAGCTTTTACCCTTTGTTTTGAAAAGGAAAGAGAATGGCAAAAGTGGCTTGGAAAACAGGCTGTGAGGCCTATTAATGTTTCTTGCCATGTGGTTCCCACATCCACATTTTCCCTTTCCCTCATTTTCCTCCTCTTCCGAAAAAAGGCTTATGGTTGACTTCTGAAGACGAGGATGGTGATGGAAACTTCACTATGCTTTGTGTCAATGTCAGTAGATTAAAGTTAGGAGCTCATGGAGCTGTTGTCTGTGCACGTAAAATTACACGTTTTTGAATGATGACCATTTGAGAATTTCTTTTGTTTTAAGCATTAGATTTAATTGGTCCTTAGGTTTCTTTTGGATATAGCATGGTTTGAAAGTGCTGTCTTGTGCCTGAACACGGTGGCATATCTAACCCAGAACTCTTGATTGGAAAATAGAGTGTCTGTTACATTACTCTTTATGTTTTGACTTTTATGATGATGCTACGGCATTATAAAGCTTGCTGGTTTTATTTCTTGATAAATAGGTGTTCCCAAAAGACTAGTTGAGCCATGTTTGTGATTTGTTAAACATTTCTGGAATTATTGCTTGAGAATGTCTGGTAGGTGAATTCTCCTTTCATTTGGTCTTAGTGTAAATTTGCTGTCTATCCTTCATACATTCCCTGTTAATTTGTGGTAGATGATCTGAAGAACTTAAATTTGTGCTTTATCTGGAGATTGTACGTTTTGATGGTTGTGGATACAAATATACATAAATGCGAGAGAGGGAGAGAGAGAGAGGGGAGGGTAAATTGCATTCACATAAAGTTGTGGCTTATTTAATCATTAGGGACTCCCAAGTCCATGGAATCTCTAGAAATTGAAATGGCTAGTTGAGATCCTATTATTTCAAAGGTATAACATGTCCTGCATACCTGTAACGGCTGATTTGAATATTCATGGATATATCTTTATGATCTTTTTTGTCTAGATTTATCATAATTTTTTTGACTAATATAAGAGAACCTTTCGCCTTTGGAAGGCCTGGATGATCTCTTGATTCCAGGGCTGAATAACTAATTGATGCTAGCATTATGGTTTGTCTGTGTGCGTGCTTTATTTGTGTTACAGAATGAAATGTGCTAAATGATTCTCTATAACTGTTAGTTTATTTTCATTTTTGTTTATTGATTTAAATCAATTACTCTGCATTAGATTCATGGTCTTTATTACAAAAATATGGCACTCCGGAAGAATGTTCCTCCAAGTAATGCACCCTTGGTCGGTGTGAAGCCTCTGAATTTGTCTAGTAAGGTGCATGGGAATGGTCAACTTGCGGATCCAGAGACAAGAGTGGAGCCTGATGTGGATATTGACCTTAGAGAAGTTTACTTTTTAATTATGCATTTTCTTTCGGCTGGGCCTTGTCATAGAACTTATGGACAATTTTGGAATGAACTTCTTGAGCATCAACTTTTGCCTAGGAGATATCATGCTTGGTATTCAAGGGGCGGGGCAATTAGTGGGGACGAAAATGATGATGGCCTATCATTCCCACTAAGTTACAATAAGTTGGTGGAGAGGTATGGAAGATGATTATTTAATTGACTTATTTTGATGTCTTTGGAAAGTCATATATTTTGTTGGTGTATATATGATCTTTTTGTCTATATTGGTGTATATATAATTAAAGCATGAGTTTCAGGAACATTATTTCAATTGATATAAAGTCATACTTATAGTTACTTAATATTTTGTCTTACTTTTACATTTGCGGTATGATTGGCTGTGATAGAATAGACTTTTGCATCCCAAACGTTTATAATTAAGGATGTCTCTTCGCTAAAGAAGTAGTTGGCTACTTATTGATCAATTTTATGACTTTTTTTTCCTCTCTTTTTTTCTTTTTTTTTTTTTAAGTAAACCTTCACTTGTTGTATCTTTTAGGTATCCTCACATTGAGAAGGATCACTTGGTAAAACTTTTGAAGCAGTTATTACTAAATACAGCATCTCCATCACAAAGCTCACTTGGTGTAAATGCTCTAAATGCTGCTGATGTCCCTACACTTTTGGGAACAAGCTCTTTTTCACTTTTGAGCAGTAGGTGACATTTATTTGATGTGAAATACTTTCCAATGCATATGAGGTCTTTTTTTCTTGTATGATACAGTCTGTCATCGGCGCATAATAGAATTCTCATTTCACTTCTCTTTATATAATTTGGTGAAGGGAAACTCTTGCATTTATATCTGACAATGGCATTTTCTTTTTTGCAGATGATAGAGACAAGGGGAAATCTCCAGTACAACATCCCCCGGGTCACATGCGATGGCCTCACATGCATGCTGATCAGGTTCGTGGGCTGAGTTTGAGAGAAATTGGGGGTGGTTTTTCAAGACACCAGCGTGCACCATCTATTCGTGCAGCATGTTATACTATTGCAAAGCCATCAACTATGGTACAGAAAATGCAAAACATCAAGAGGCTTCGAGGACACAGAAATGCTGTTTATTGTGGTATGGGTTTTGGAAAATTAGGTTATACAATTCAATATCACCCTTTGCATGGAAGTATAATTTCTTCTATAATTCTGAACTGAAATGTAAGTCTATCAAGTTCCATCTTAAATGACATTTAACTTATTGCCTTGATATTTTATAGCAATATTTGATCGCTTGGGGAGATATGTCATTACTGGTTCAGATGATCGGCTTGTAAAAATCTGGTCCATGGAAACCGCATTTTGCTTGGCCAGCTGTCGCGGACATGAAGTGAGTTTAAGCTTTAAAAACATATATTTCAGTATTTGTCTTTAGATTTCCAGTTGATTATATTTTGCATTTCATTCTGAAACGAACAGGGTGACATCACTGACTTGGCTGTAAGTTCCAACAATGCGTTAGTGGCTTCTGCTTCAAATGATTGTATAATTCGAGTTGTAAGCTTCTTTTCCCATCCAATGACTTATTTATACACAGCACGCACAGACACGTAGCACTCTTGTTTATTATTTTTTATAACTTGATCTGTGATGAATCCTTCTGGATATTTATAGTGGCGTTTGCCAGATGGGCTTCCTATTTCTGTTTTGCGTGGACACAGTGGAGCTGTTACTGCCATAGCTTTCAGTCCTAGGCCTGGATCTGTATACCAGCTTCTTTCGTAAGGCTGATTCTTAATGTGCTTTATTAGTGCTGTGTCGATTTGCTGTGATATTATTGATCATATGATTTTTCTAGTTGACATTTTTTTATCTATATTATGTGTGGTAAACTTTAGGTGGTTGTTTCATTTGTTTTACAATTTTGCTATTGCTTGAAAGTTTAGGGTGATGCTTGCTAGGGTCTGAACCTAGGCCTACCTCATTCCCCCAGCCTGTCCTTTTAAGCTGAGTGAGCATTAACATTTTGCAATGGGAGATCACTCCTAAACCATATTACCTTTGAGGTTGACGGGGATTGAGGAAATTTGATTCTTTTATCTATTATCTTCTCTGGATCATTATATCTTTTCTTTTGATTAAGTTCAGACTTAGGGGTATTGATCTCCTTGTGCATGTAACTTTTGATTAGCAAATTATTCTGATATTTTTATCCATTAGAATGTGCAATTCAAATATCAGCTCAACTAGCAAATTCCAATGTCCTGTTTGAAGCTTTGTTAAGTAGAACTAGGCCAACTTTATGTTTCAGCTGAACATTAAATCTCAAAGTGTGTGATGCCTGCTTGCCTTTGTTTGCAGTAATAGTGTGGTGTTTAATTCCCTTTGTGATTTAACTGTGTGATTTTAGATTCTTCTGCTGTATGACTAGATGCATAAGTTATATTAACTTTTGTGTTATTATTACCTTGACTTATATTGGCTTGCCTATAATTATAGTTTTTGCTTGTGCTCTACACTTGCAGGTCTTCTGATGATGGAACATGTAGGATTTGGGATGCAAGATATTCTAATTTTAGTCCGCGAATATATACTCCTAGACCTTCTGATTCCTTAGCTGGTTGGTTACTTCATTTTTTTTCTTAATGCAAATTCTTGATTGATGCATTGGTTTCCTTGTCTAAGTACTCAAAAGAACACTGGACTGACTGCAGGAAAGAACAGTAATCCATCTTCAAGTGCTGGTACACAGAGCCATCAAATATTTTGTTGCGCATTTAATGCCAATGGAACTGTATTCGTCACAGGAAGCTCTGACAATCTTGCTAGGGTAAACTTCGTTGTCTCTGCTTAAACATGTATCTTTTGTGCTTTCCTTATTGTCCTTTTTTATTCAAGAAGAGATCGTAATGATTTTGGCATATGATTATCTTGTGTACTGGTACATTGGGAATTATCTGAAATTCTTGTTAGTAATAACTAGTTGCTTGCAGGTGTGGAATGCTTGTAAACCTAACACAGATGATTCAGACCAACCGAATCATGAGATAGACGTTTTATCTGGTCATGAGAATGATGTCAATTATGTTCAGTTTAGGTTGGTTTTCCCTGCTTTCTTCAAAGTGCGAGTGCTAAAATTTAAATGCTGATATACAGTAATGACATATTTTGCAGTGGTTGTGCTGTGGCATCTAGATTTTCTCTTTCTGACAGCACAAAGGAAGAAAATGTTCCAAAATTTAGAAATTCATGGTGCGTAGCCTTTACTTAAGGTCCCTCAGGCTTCTTTCACTGTCTTTGTTATAGTTTATCAGACTCATTGTAGATGGAAGAGTAATTCTATTCTACAGGTTTTCTCATGACAACATAGTAACCTGTTCTCGAGATGGTAGTGCTATTATCTGGATTCCAAGATCTCGTAGATCGCATGTAAGCTAATAATCTTTCAACACTTTCCTTTTTACTCTCGCTTTTGTGTTAATTTGATTTAAATTGACTTTTGAACAAAACTTATATATTTCCTCCTCAGGGAAAAGTTGGCCGTTGGATCAGATCATATCATTTAAAAGTTCCTCCTCCACCAATGCCCCCCCAACCTCCACGAGGAGGTCCACGTCAGAGAATTCTACCAACTCCTCGTGGTGTGAATATGATAGTGTGGAGCCTTGACAATCGTTTTGTTCTTGCTGCTATCATGGGTAATGCTGCTGTTGTTGCATCTATATGTGCTTATTCTTGGTTGTCTTTCTGCATTTGCACACAAACATCTTTCCAGGATCCCTTGCCAGCTCCATCTTCTTTTCTTTTCTTTTTTCATAAGAAAATTAGCCAACTAACAACAACTTCCTCTCCAACTTGTGTACAAATCTGACTTTATTGAAGAAGTATCTTTTTTCTGTCAATTCTTATAATTTGTAAGGAAAAACACTTTGTGACATGCCAGATCGTCTCTTTTTTTCTTTTCTGTTTTACGATATCAATAGTAATATAATTTGACGGAGCTCAAGTGTTTGAAGAGAATATCTAGCATGACGAGTTATTTTTTGTTGCTGCCTTCCTCCCTTTACCTTGCTTTGTAGAAACATGATTTCTATTGCATGCTTGTATCTGGATAATTTCTGAAGTTGATGTTGGAGAACTTAAGCTAGGCTACATGAAATTATTCTCGAGTACAGTTGCATTATTGTTCTTTGTGGCTGCAGTTGGCTAGTTAATATGTTGCAATTTTGTAAATATTGGCTAACAATATACTGTGATGCAGATTGCAGAATTTGCGTTTGGAATGCTGCTGATGGTAGCTTAGTGCATTCTTTGACTGGTCATACTGATTCAGTGAGTTCCTCCTCCTTTATCTCTTTACCTTCCTGCTCTTGTTCCTGTGGTTAGAGTAAATATTGAATGTTGGATTTTGCATACATGCCAATTTTGGGATATACAAGTTTGAATTCTTTAGCTTCTAATAATCTTCTCTTCTTTATGTGATAATGGAACTGATAGTAAATGATTTTTAATCTTTGAAATCCTTGATTTTTTCCCTGATGGTTAAATGTTTCTGACCCTTTTTATTCTGCCAGACATATGTTCTTGATGTTCATCCTTTCAACCCCAGAATTGCTATGAGCGCTGGTTATGATGGAAGAACTATAGTGTGGGATGTGAGTTTCAGATCATTTAAACACATTTTAGCTTCTGGTTTATTTCTTTACTTAGTCAATATTTTAATATTTTCAGATATGGGAGGGCATACCCATCCGGATCTATGAGATTTCACGTTTCAAGTTAGTTGATGGGAAGTTTTCACCGTAAGTGCAAGATAAGAGATGACCTCTAAATTCCTCTATTATTGATTCTTTTTTAGTCTTCCATCCGAATGATGCTGAATGGCATACTAATATATAAAAAAAAAATCTGTAAAAATGCCTTTTTTTGGGAAAAAAAAAACTGGCAATAACATTATTGATGTCATTGTTCTGGTATGCTACATTATGAATTAGGGATGGGACATCCATTATACTTTCGGATGATGTTGGTCAATTATATATATTAAACACGGGCCAAGGCGAGTCCCAACAAGACGCTAAATATGATCAGGTTCCATAATATGATGATTTAAATTATTATACTTTTATTAGACTTTACTCATAATTGCTGGTTCTGAAAAATGTAACTATGCTATCACTACACTTCTTTACAGTTCTTCCTTGGTGATTATCGCCCTCTAGTACAAGACACTTACGGGAATGTACTCGACCAGGTTGGTTCTATATTAATCTGCGTGCGGTATTACATGTTCTCATTCATACATGCATTATGTTGAGAATCAGAAACATGCTGGGGTTTCAACTAAACCTTCTTAGTGAATAAGTAGTCATTGCTTTAGAAAGCATTTCATATTGTCCATTTATATTCTAGTTTTTGATAATTTTATGTAAGCATATATTCCAGTTCTAAACAATATGTATATGTTGCTGATATTAATGCATATATCTTTGAAAACATTAAAAAAAATTTATAGGAATTTGAAAAAAAAAAATGAAATATGGAAAATTTTGAAGGTTTATATATATGTGATTCCTAAGAATATTGACGTTCATATGGTTGAAAGGCAAATGTTATTGTCAGAAATTATTATAT
This sequence comes from Hura crepitans, assembly GCA_948208565.1. Classification (NCBI taxonomy): domain Eukaryota; kingdom Viridiplantae; phylum Streptophyta; class Magnoliopsida; order Malpighiales; family Euphorbiaceae; genus Hura; species Hura crepitans. Next base: position 7,220 of record CANXYI011808314.1, read on the forward strand.
CAAGATGTTGTATAAACTTAAAGAAAAAGAATACAAAAAGCAGACACTAACTTTCATATATGAATTTGGCCCATGTTCTAGGACATCGCATTTGGCCACTATCTCCTGAGGTTTGACTGATTTGGCATATTGGAATTGCGTAAAAATATTCAAGTGATCAATAAAAACACAAATCGTAGAGACCTTATTGTTGAAAAGAAGGCATTTACCACATCTAAGTATATTTTTTTATACCTAAGTATATCTTTTGTGCATAATCATGTTATGATTGTCCTTTGTTGCATTTTCAAATTTAATCTCTGTTATAAATTTTTAAGGGCAATGATGGCAGCATATGTAAACATTGTAGCTGAGATAAATCAAAATATGTTAATAGAATTCAGTGATTGATTGCAAGGAAACAAACAAATGCTGATACATAGACCAACTTCTATGGTACTTTGGCAATGGTTGGCAGTATTAAGTTCTATTAAAATATAATACTTACTGAAGTAGTTCTTTGGGCATTTATATATAAATGCTATCTTGCTTTTTGAATTTAAACAATGTGAAACATCCAATTCAGGAAACTCAGCTTGTACCGTATCGAAGAAATTTGCAAGATCTCCTTTGTGACTCAGGTGTACTACCTCACTGAGGAAACTCTACTATATATGGCATCCTTTTGGCAGTTTTTTTTTCTGATTATTTAAGCTTCTCAAGTCCTCCTTATTTGGTTTCAGGAATGCATCCATATCCAGAACCTTATCAGAATATGTACCAGAGAAGACGGTTAGGAGCCCTGAATATGGAGTGGAAACCTCCTTCTGTAAAATTTGCTGTCGGGACCGACTTCAGTTTAGACCCAGATTACCAAATGCTGCCCCTTGCAGACCTGGATGTATTGATAGAACCACTGCCTGAATTTGTAGATGCCATGGATTGGGAACCAGAAAATGAAGTGCAAAGTGATGATACTGATTCAGAGTATAATGTCGCTGAAGAATACTCCTCTGGGGGTGAGCAAGGAAGTTTTAATTCTAGTTTGTCTGTTGATCCCGAGTGCTGTGCAGAAGACAGTGAGGGTGAGAGCAAGGACGACTTTCATAGATCTAGAAGAAAAAAACAGAAGGCTGAAGTAAGCCTTTCCTTATTATTTTATTTTAGGACTTTATTTCTGGACATTATCCTCTTGGTATTTTCTCTCTTTCATTCTTATTTCTTCTTTTTTTCTTTTCCCTCTTTCCAGTTTGAGATAATGACTTCTTCAGGAAGGCGTGTGAAAAGAAGGAACCTGGATGAGTGCGATGGCAATTCATTCAGAAGTAATCGAAGTAGGAAATCAAGGATTGGCCTGAAAGCTTCAAAGAGGAAGTCTTCCGCATCCAAGACTTTGAGACCTCAAAGAGCTGCTGCCCGCAATGCTCTTACTTTGTTTTCAAAAATCACTGGAACAATTACAGATGGAGAAGATGAGGATAGCTCAGAAGGTGATTCATCAGAGAGTGAGTCCACTCAAAACACAAATATCCAGAGTGATGAATCAGAAAGATCTTTGCAAACTGAGCGTAACATGGATTTTAAAGGAAAGGAAGTTTCATTTGAAGTCTCCGAAGATTTTGTTAAATCTCATGAATTTCCTGAATCCCATATAAATGCTGGAAACAGGAGAAGATTGGTTCTCAAACTGCCACTTCGAGACTCAACAAAGGCTTTTATATCGGAGAATAGAATAGCAAACAACCAGGATTATTTGACTAACTCATCATCTGTGATGGCTCCTCAGGAAGTCACAGGTGTGAATGGGGTTCATATGAGATCAGTGGGTCAGGAATACTCTTCTAGTTATATGAACTGCAACACAATTAAAGGAAGAAGAGGGCAAGTATACAGCTCTTTTGATCTCACTGAAGGGTACAAAAATGGGGATATAAAATGGGGAGGAGTCAAGGCCCGAACAGCTAAGCGTCTAAAATTTGGGGAAGGCACGTCTTCTGCTATATATGCCAGATTCAGTGTAGGTCTTGACAATTACAAAGAAAAAGAGAATAACATGGATGGATGCTCAAAATCTCATAATACTGATGGCACAATATCCCCTTCCTTAGAAGTTAAAGACAATGCTCATAAGATAGATGATGGGACAGCTAATGTGGTAGATCTCGGGGTTGATACCTGTGAGGTTATGAATAATGTGGCTAATAATGGTAAAGAACAACCCAGCTTTGATGGATGCGAGGAATCTGATGAATTACCCAAGTTTGCTCATATTACCAAAGCAAATGACAACCCTTGTGAATTCACAGACAGCAAAACACGCATCTCAACAAGGTTACGGATAAAATCAAGCAAGAGTCAAATAGAACCTTTAGAAAATCGGGGAAATGATTTTGATTTTCAACCCGATAGTCGTGCAGAAATGATAGAGAATTCAGTCTCTGAAGTGCCTGAACATGAAAGAACCAACAGAAATGCTCCAATTAGTAAATGTGATGGCCGTCTAGAATCAGATGCTCATAATGATGAAATTTCCGTGCCCTCATTGGATGACTCCATGGGTTCCAATTCACGTCAAAAAAAGATGTATAATGTTGTTTATAAAAGGTCAAAGTTAAGTAGAGATAGAGCTAACTCAGAAGGTGATAGTGGCACGAGAGAAAGCATTTCACATGCTAGCACCAACGATCAAAGTTCTGGAGGTGACTTGCATAAAGAAGCTGCTAACGGAGTTAGTAAGATTCATTCAATGGGCTTGAAGGCAGATTTAGATGATCCAACTGAGAAGGGGCTGGAGCAAGAGTCTGAGGTTATGTACAGAAATTCTCATAATGGTTCCATTAGCAGATGTCAACTTCCTAGTGAGGAATGGGGATCAAGCTCAAAGATGACAGTCGGATTAAGATCTACTAGAAATAGGAGAACCAGTTATTATTTTCATGACACAAGTCCTGTAGATAGAAGGAAGTCCAATCAATCCTCCAAAAGAGGATCATGGTTAATGTTATCCATGCATGAGGAGGGCTCTCGTTACATCCCACAACTAGGGGATGAAGTGGTATATCTAAGACAGGTTAGTAGTAAGGAGATGGCCTACAACTCAAATTTTTGCCTTTGCATATGTTTTCTTTGTGAGCGATAATTGGTTTAATATTTCTGAAATTCTGCTGTTTCAGGGGCATCAGGAGTACAAAGAGAAAGCCTGCATAAACTTTAAGGAACCAGACCCTTGGAAGACGCTCAAGGGACATATAAGGGCAGTGGAATTCTGTAAAGTTGAAGGCCTGGAATACTCCACTGTACCTTCTGGAGATAGTTGCTGCAAAATGACACTAAAATTTATAGATCCTACTTCTAACGTGTTCCAGAAATTATTCAAATTAACTCTCCCTGAATTGACAGGTTTCCCAGATTTTCTTGTTGAAAGAACTCGTTTTGATGCAAGTATTCAAAGAAATTGGGCATGCAGGGATAAATGTAAAGTCTGGTGGAAAAATGATGGTGAAGAAGATGGTAGTTGGTGGGCTGGCAGGATTCTGTCTGTAAAGCCCAAGTCTTCTGAATTTCTTGACAGTCCTTGGGAGAGGTATACCGTCCAGTACAGGAGTGACCCCACAGAAACACAGCAGCACAGTCCTTGGGAGCTTTTTGATGGTGACATTGAATGGGAGCAGCCACATATTGATTATGAGATCAGAAACAAATTATTATCTGCCTTGTCCAAGTTAGAGCAATCTGGCAAAAGGGTGCAGGTAAGCACAGATGAAGGAAAGGAAGAGGGAGGTCCATTATTCTTGGAAATTTCAATAACTGATGGATTATATAGCTGTTGATTAATTTTAATTGTATTGCTCAGAATTGTTCCGAAATCTGTTGTGAACATTTCAGGATCATTATGGGGTTCAGAAACTGAAGGAAGTGTCACAGAAAACTCATTTTACCAACAGGTACACCTGTTATCTTTTTCCTCTTGATTACCAGCTGGTGTTTACGTGTGCATGTATAAGCAGGGATGTTATATGTTCTGTCAACAAGAAGGTTGAACCTGTAACGTCTCTCTCAGGTTCCCTGTTCCGTTATCCCTTGAAGTGATTCAGTCAAGGTTGGAGAACAACTATTACCGGACATTGGAGGCACTGAAGCATGACATCGAAATTATGCTGTCAAATGCCAAATCGTACTTCGGAAAGAATGCAGAGCTCTCGACAAAAATGGGACGCTTGTCGGACTGGTTTGCTCGGATTTTGTCTTCTTTGTAGCCCATATCTGAGTTTTGTAGAGATCAGCTAGCCCATCTCCCTTCGTCTTCATTATTTATTATTATTATTCTTTTTCTTGTTTTTTGTATATATCTTTTCCTTGATTTTTAACTTTTCTTTTTATGTTTTCATTTTCATAGATCAAATTTAGGAATTGGTTGGGAATTTATCTCGGGAAATTAGCTGTTTCTAGCGGGAAATTTGCGCTGGAAAATCCCATTTTTTGTATAGATATGCTAGACTCACATTAATAATGGGAAAGGAATTACAGAACTCAAGATTGTCTAATTAGTTCACTGTACATGGAGCAGGTCACGTTACTGTAATTGTGAGCATTTAAGTAGCCTGAAAGCATCGTGTCGTTATGGGTCCTGTTTACTGTACGATAGTAGTATGGGCCTCCTTCAGGGGTCCTCTAATCCAGTTATTGCTCTACAAACTACAAGTAATGGGCTTGTCAATCAGCCTATGTATGGTCCATGTATGACGCTTTCGAGGGTATACGGCTGCAAATTAGTTAGTAGGCCTTATAGCCCGGGCTTTTATTGCTTATAATGGGCTTTTTGAGGACCAGTCTTCTTAGGCCTCTGTTGGGACTGATTGGGCCCCTATTCCGCTTATTCTATGGGCAGACATGAACACTATTGGGCCTTCTTTATGGGCCCATATGGCTATTCTGGGCCGCAGTATAGCTTATATTGGGCTATTTTAGGGCCTTGTTGGGCCAAATTGGGCCTCATTAGTGGGCCGCTATGCCTCTTCTGGGCCGCATTATAGCATATATGGGGCTTTTTTGGGCCTGGTTGGGCCAAATTGGGCCTACTTTATGGGCCGATATGGCTATTCTGGGCCGCATTTTAGCATACATTGAGCGATTTGGGCCTTGTTGGGCCAAAATTGGGCCCTCTTTAAGGGCCGACATGGCTATTCTGGGCCGTCGGTACAGCATATATTGGGCGGTTTGGGCCTTATTTGGGCCAAAATTGGGCCGACCCGGGCCTCGGTGAGCCCATATTCGGCCCATCTTATGGTTATTTTGATTTGGGTGCTCAGTATGGGCCTCGTGTGTAGCTATTTTGGGCCTTCATTGGATCCTATTGTGGGCCTCCACGGGCTGGTGCCTGCCTATATTGGGCCTGTAGGCCTCCTCTATAGGCTCTATGTGATATATTAGGTTATTTGGGCTTTTGATTTGGACCACTACACTGGGCTGCTTCTAATCACTATCATGGGCCTCATTTTGGTTACCGGTTTTTGAAAGTCACTCGTTGGGCATCTGCCTTGGGCGTCATTGGCCCTAATCTGTGGGCTTCCGCCGAATGGGCACTATAGGCCGAGTAGTTGGGCTTTCAGGCTCAATATATTGGGCTCACCTAGGCCCATTTTCCATTTCCCATAGGCCTGCAGTTTCCCTATGGGGCTGGCTGATACTTCTTATAGCACGCGCCCATTTTTTTTGAGTATTTTTTTACCGATGTAGGATTACACGTATGTACTCTTCATTCCCTCTTTTCCACGGTCATTTCAACGGCTATTGTTCGCCAAAATAAATAATATGACTTCCCCCTTCAAAATGAAATAAAAATATCTTGCATGATGCAGAAGTCTGCCGTTAGCAGAACTTGCAATAGTTAAACAGCAATGACGCAACGCTCAAGCATGTCCTTTGTTCAATAAAGCCAGTAATGCAGCAATAATTCTTAACCGAATCTGCTCGGAACAAGAGACGTCTAATATGTCATTTTCAGAGCTTCGACTAACACGTAGATCCACACCTCAGTCTCTCCAACGATGTCCGCAACTTGGGTTGCAACAAACAAAGAACAGTGTCATACCTTCCTCTCCCCTAGCAGTTGCCTGCATTTTTCGTCAGAAGTTTTTCCTTGAGAGAGAAAAAAAATGCCTACATATTCTCAAAATATATAAAAAATTGAGACAGTCAAAGTCGCATCGCATGAAGCCTTAAAACCTTCTGTTCAATTTTCTTCAAGCACAGACACAATAACATAAACAAGAAAGCAAACTGTTAAGGTATACATTAAGAACCCAAGATAATTCTCAAATTGCATGCTAAGAGTAATTGCTTTTAATATAATAGCTACAAGCTACCAGCACAAGAAACTTGCGTAAAAAGAAGGATGTCTCAGAATTAAAAGAAAAAAAAAATGAGGAAGTACAGATGGAGAAAGGAATGCGGATGAATACAGCTTTAAGGAAACTATTCTAGCTTTGAATTGTATTTTCATATATCCTTATTTATGTTTCTGACACTCAACATAGAAAGGCAAAAAAATAAACGAGTATGAGAGAAATCCCTAGTACCCATCAACTACACATCTGAATTCAACTGGTATATCATTTTCGCATCGAACATCTTATAACGAGAATATGTAATAAATAAGCACTTGTCTATTCAACCTAATGTCAAAACAATAATTTTAACACAATCACCAACAACGCCAGGAAAAAAATATATACTTAATTCTTGTTCTATTTGGTTTTTCTGGTAAACTTCATGACAGCTTTCAATAATAAGAATCACAGGGACTCAAAAGAGAAGAACTATAATTTGCACCTTAACTTTATAAAGTATAATACAAATCAACAAAAAATAAAAAACAATTTAAGAATTCTATTTTCACCAAGAAAAGGACCAAAGACTATCACTACTAACATGCGCACAAGTAATTTCTGCTTAATTTCAAGAACCCCAATAATGATGTCAAGAATTGTCTAGAAAACATCGACAGTGGAGCTAACCTGGAAGAAGACAGCTTCTGGATGCTTGCATATCTGGCACTTAACAGCCTTAGTGCGAGGAAGTGTTGGATCCGCAGCAACATCCTGCAATACTTGCGTGCGCTCTGCAGCAGAGTGGTGCACCTCATTTCTGTAGACACAGTTATTCTCTGCAATCTCCTGCAAGGGAAGTAAAATGACACGAACAAAAAAATTGTTGAAAGTGTTGCTCATTATTCATCATCATTGCTAAAAAATGTAGTAACCATGCAGATGCAAAGAAGCCAAACCTCGAGAGAACAGAGGATAGCAATGTAGGAAAAAGTTAAGCCCAACAAATCTAAAATGCCTCTCAACAGTGAATGGAATTAAATGAGAAACAATAAAGACCCTAAATTGATATAGATGCATGAAAGACAAGTTTAGCAAGTGATTTCCCACACACAATTCAACAAAGAAGCATGCATTTGATTTTCCACATGCAATTCAACAAAGAAACATGCATTTCTGAGCTTTTGTCTTCAATCTTTCTCACAGTGGACGAAACATCATTTTAAGCAAAAATGTCCCAAATTTTGATATTTAGTCATTAATTGCATGTAGATGTGTGCATAGAGAATCACCTAGGCACAAAAAATAACAGCAAATACAAAGTAAAAACACACGTAACACAATCAAACCAAATCTAAGCCTCTAAACAATTTTACAATCAAATTCAGAATGAAAAATAGAAGTGAAACCATGAATGGAGCGAGAAAGACCTGATGATCACAATTGCGGCAAGCGTATTGGAGGATTTTTTGTTCTCTATCCTCCTTAGGGTAGAGAATGTTGTTACTGCAAATTAAATAGGAAAAGTAATAAATTAAGATTAACAAAAAAGGGGAATAAGGAACCATAATAGACAAATAATTACCATTCACGACAAAATTTCATGGTACTCATCTTGCAAAATTTTTTATTAGAGAGATGAGACGAGACACAGAGTGAGGCAAAATATAATACTAAATAACTTCTCTTTAGGCAGCAGTTTTCTTGAGTCCTAAACAATGTCAATTGTTGATTCCAATCTGATTTTCTGCAATTTGAAAATAGAAAATGTTAACCAAACTGATTAGCAAACTCAAATTAAGATTAGCACAATTGAAAATTCCATGTTAAGCCTAAAATTCTAATCAATTCCATGTTAAGCCTAAAAGTCTAATCAATTCCATGTCAAGCCTAAAAGTTTGTCCCATTGAATTTCTACCAATTCAACGCAACAAAGAAAACAACTATTTGTGCATATTACAAAAACAACTATTTGTGCATATTACAAGCAAAATGCCAAAAATAAACATTTAAATATTCTTTTTCCATGCTTTTTGTTACAGCTGGTGGCAGAAATAATTTGGTTTCTTTCCTTTTATTTAGTTCCTTAAATTAGCCACCTAATTAAAAATTGAATTAATATGATTTATTTCCTTCTCATTTTAGTTTCCTAGACTAGAAGATGTTAGCTTTAGTATCTCAATCTTTTAGCCTTAATTAGGTGACATTCCTTATTCTTGTAATAATGATTAAGAGACAAATGAAATAAAAATATATAAGTAGAAAGTTTAATAGAATTTCTAAAGAGTCCCAAGATTCTTACTCTCTATAACAAACTCGAAGGTACAAACTCCTTTTAACAAGCTTGACTTATTAACCGGTGTTCCCAGAATAAAAGACCAAAGCAATTGGTGTCAAAGCCAAACGCTATGGACGTTGAAATCAGATCACAATTGCCAGAGGAATGCACGCTTATGATCTCAATACTGGAAACTAGGCTTTTAGAGTTTAAAAGCCGTTTGGGCAATCAACTTC
>CANXYI011808431.1:0-10896 GCA_948208565.1 Hura crepitans
ATGTACTCTCAATTATGCATTAGCTAGTCATAATAATTATAGATTAGTAGATGAGGTCATGTTATTATCCAGGCTACCTAGATTCTATTCTTCTATTAATTCTTCTATTCTTTTTATACCAATAAGATTATATGGTTTAAATTTTCTTCTTTTATAGTGATTAGGCCTATATTGGAAAGACTACACTTTAATACACTGGATAATGGGATCCAGGTTAAGTAGTGGTCCACATTCTAGACCTCAGTAGCTGCACCTACCCAACTCTACCCAATAACAGGGATTAATTTATAAGAACCTCTAAAATCAGAATGGCAAGGATTAGCCTTAGTGGACCTCCAAAACAGTAAGGATAGTAGGGATTAGCCCTATGGGATCTCACAAATCCTATATGTCATATAAGCTCAAGTGGATAGTAGGGATCAGCCCTATGAGACCTCCCAAATCCACTATAATATGGGTAAGTAAGAATCAGCCTGGGTGGGTCTCCCAATACCCAAGTGAGTAGGGCTCTCTATTAGAACCTTGGCAACTGCACTCAACATATCATGTACACAAGCAATGGCCTATAAAGACCAAAACCCTAGTAGCTGCTACTTTCTTAGTTGACCAATCAACCCTTCTAGTGGGTGTCTAAATAATATAGGCTAACATTAATTATCATTTTAGCTTCCCAGTTATATGTCATTTGACTTATGGTCATACCATTTACTTATTGTCATGCCATTTATGTGTACCTTTTTATTATCACATAACCAACACTTAAGGCAGATACCATCATTGCACTATTTATTTAGTCTATTCTCATAGTCCCATAATTCCAAGCAATTGTTCTCATGTATTAAAACTAGGTTATATCAAATTTACTTATATTGATACAATGTTCCATTACCATTACAATGTTACACTTACTTAATCTTTTCTAATTTACATAACCATTTTATGTCTTATGTTAAATGCCATTAACCTTCACTTTATGCACATGCATATCTACCTTACGGCTATGACACACCTCACGGCCATACCATGTTCATGCACTACCAATTAATTTCTTTCTAATCTCATATCACAACCATACTTTATACTCTCTTTTTAGCCTAATTACATTACATTTTCATTTTAATTATACATGCACACACACATTCCTCTTTCATGTACCATTCAGCCATACTTCCCACACACATGTGTACATGCATTTCTCATGTGTTCACTATACACATAAGCTTGTTATAATTACATTAACACAATTATATTAAAATTATGAGTAAACACACACACATCCATAAACAATGCCATTTTTGTGCACACTTTCACATACATATATGAGCACACACACACCACAACACATATATACTACTTTAAATTCACATACCTAGGGTGTTAAAATACCATAATTCACCACTTAAAGCCTTGTCTTACCTTCCCTCCTAAAGATTCCTTTCTTTTCCTACAAACATACACTAACTTAGGGTTTAAAAATTCCTAAAAAATCTTATATAGCTCTAAATTAAAAACCAATCACATGATTGATCATAATTCATTTAGGACAACCTAAAACTAAAATAAAAATTGAGATAAAAACACTTACACCAATTTTTGGCATTATTCATCAATTGTTTATAAATTCAATTCTAACCACTTTTTCTAAATTCTATTAGTGGGAAGAGCTTTAAGAGGTCATGGAGGTAAAGATTCATATACATTTTTATGGATTTTGTCTTGAATCAATGGAGGAAGAGAAGAAAAATAGAGGGAGAAGCGAAAGAAGGAGGTGTCGGCCTAAGGTGAGGGAGGAGGAAAATGAAGGGCTTGACATATATGGCTAGCCCACCTATATGCACCCTTTTATATTATATAGGTGGACTATTCGAATTACGCCATGTGTCGATCCAACAGCCCGTTTTAATTTGATTTTGTTTTTAAACTTTAGAAATCCAAAATAGATATTCAAGACCTTTAAAAATCATGTTTTTAGTGCCAAAAATTCTCAATAATGCCTATTAAAGGTCCCATAAAATCTTTGGTCAAAACTCTATAGGAAACTAGGGTTACTATTCAATTACGTAATTAGAAAATTCCAAATAAATACTAAACGTCCTTAAAAAAGTAAAATTTCTTCACTAATAGATTCATTGGAATTTTTGACATTCAAGGTATACTATTTCCAAGTCTATCCAAGCATATCCTGGGCTTATCCTAGCATAATGCTAACTAAGGTCACTATTCACTAGTTCTTAACCTAAAATGATTTATTAGTTTTGCTAAAAGTTTTAATTATTTCATTTTCCTCATTTTTTGGCCCATTGAATTTTTATGACTAGTGCTCCACCTTTTGACATCATAAGGTGCCCTAATGTCCAGGGAGACACTATTAATAGGTCCCTAATGAACTTATTTCCTAAATAAAATTCCACATATTAACTCTGAGCACGCCTTTACTCAGCTTGTGAGAACTACTGCTTCACCTAGTCAAAGAGTATAATATCTACTAATCTCTCCATAATAACAATGTCCCATTTTGTTAATACTATGGTTAGGAGTAATTTTGGTATTATCACAATTTCATACAGTAAGCATATCATGGCATGAACTTCTTTATGATTAGTTTTGTACTATAATTATACTAGAGAATTTATTACATAGTTTAAGATTAAAATCCAACAAATAAGTTAACATAAGCACTACACAATGAAAAATGCCACATGTAATTATTAAATGATTTTCATATGTTACATGAAATATCCCTATTACACAAGCTCTAGGGCATACAACTAACAATCTCCCACTTATACTAGAGCTAATCACCCATATACCTAATACATAAGGTATTTACATGATGATCAAACTTATTTTGTGATAGTGGCTTAGTAAGAAGATCAAGTATATTATAATCTATGAGGACTCTCTTTATCTTTACTTTTTTTACCATCTCCTTAATAAGATGATAGCATCTAAGTATATGTTTGGATTGTTAATTAGACTGTTGTTCTTTTGCCTATTCAATCACACCATTATTGCAATACAGGGGTATAGGATCAACAATAGAAGGTATCATACCAAGTTTAGTAATGAAGTTTTGAACCAAAAGGGTACATCAGCTACGTCAGAAGCAATTATATACTTAGCCTCTTTTATTAAGTCTATAGTGGTCTCTTGCTTAGAGCTTTTTCTAGCTAATTGCACCTCCTCCCATTATGAACACATAACCTGATTAGATTTATAATCATCTTTATTATACAAAAAGCTAGCATCCATACACCAATTTACCTATAATTCCCCTTGTCCATATACTAAGAACATATCTTTAGTCCTCCTTAAGTTCTTAAGAATGTTCTTGACAACCACCTAATGTTCCTCTATGTAAATGGATTGGAATATACTCCTCACAAATGGAGAAAATGCTACACTAGGTCTAGTGCATGTATAGCATATATAAAGGATATATAGCAAATGCATATGGGATTCAATTTATACATTCTCTCTCCTTTTATGTTTATTAACACATAGACATAGAAAGGAATTTTTCATGCAACATAGGATTAATTCTTTCTTTTAGAGAGATCGATGCTAAATCGCTTAAGTATCTTATCTATGTATTTATACTATAAAAGACCAAGTAAACTATTAGATGTATCTCTATAGATCCTAATCCTAAATATGTAAGTTACCTCACTTAGGTCTTTCATGGAGAACTTCTTGGACAACCAAATCTTCAGTGCATGAAAAGCTGACACATCATTTCCTATTAGCAGTATGTCATCAACATATAACATAAGGAAAATGATTACACTCCCACTAGCATTTTTATACACAGAGGGTTCATCCATGTTTTGTGCGAAATAATACTCCTAGATTGTCTCATTAAAATAAACATTATAACTCCTAAATGCTTACTTCAATCCATAAATGGATTTTTAAAGCTTGTATTGCTTACTGCTATTATTGGATATAAATCCTTTAAGTTATGTCATATACACTTCCTCTAATAGATTGTCATTAAGGAAAGTTGTCTTCATATCCATTTGCAAAATCTCATAGTCATAATAAGCAACAATAGCAAGCAAAATCCTAATGGATTTAAGCATAACCACTAGGGAAAAGGTTTCATCAAGGTCAATTCCTTGCCTTTAACGATAACCTTTTGCAACTAGACATACTTTATAGGTAACTACATTACCTTCCATTTTAGTTTTCTTCTTAAAGATCCATTTGCCTCTAATGGGTTTTATCCCTTCAAGTTAATCAACCAAGTTTCAAACTTGGTTATCATACATGGAATCCATCTTGGATTTCATGGTCTTAAGCCATATTTTAGATTCTAAGCTTTTTAGAACCTTATCATAGCATATAGTCTCATCCTCCTTTACTATAGTGACATACTAATTCTTATCAATTAGAAATCCATAATCTCTCTAGAATAGTGCACACTCTATTAGAGCGTCTAAGAGCTTGTATAATAAGCTCTTTTTACTATCTCAATTTCATAAGTAATAAAAGTTGGATAAATTAATTGATCTCTATTTATTTGTTGTTCTTAAACCTTATCAAGTTTAATTCTACTCTAGTGTCTTCCTCTAACAAAAATTCTTTCTTTAAAAAAACATCATACTTTGAAATAAATACCTTTTGATCTAAAGGGTAACAAAAATAGTATCCCATATACTCTTTTGGAAACTCCACAAATAAGCATTTATCATACTTAGCTTTTAGCTTATCTAATATAACTCTCTTAATATAAGCAGTACATCCCTATTTCTATAACATTAACTAACTTTAATAGAACTCTGTTTTATACATAAATAGTAGCTTCTAGTGCATAACCTCAGAAAGACTTGGGTAACACTGTAAAGCCCATCATGGATTAAACCAAATCAAACAAGTATTTACCGTCTTGATATGGTTGAAGTGTTTTAATACTTTTACCAAGTTATTCCTCTACTTCATTTCTAAATTCCTTGAACTTCTCAATGGTTTTAGACTTTTACTTCATCAACTATAAATACCCATATCATTAAAAATCATCAATAAGGGTAATGAAGTAGAGATAACTATCTCTAGCATATGTAGTCATCGGGTCACATACATCTCAATGTATTAGCTCTAATAAACCATTAACACATTTATCCTTACTACTAAAAGGCAATTTGTCATCTTACATAACAAACAAAACTCACGTGTCATAAGAAACATAATCAATTGGTCTTAAGTCACCACCTTTGTGTAACTTAGACATGCATGTCTCATTTATATGACCAAGTTGACCATGCAATAAATAAGATGGTTTTTATTTATCTTGCTTGAGTCTCTTAGTATTAATATTATATGCCTCTTTAGTTTGGTTAATAATATAAATTCCATTAATATTTTTACCATAACAATAAAACATGTTATTAAAATAAATAGAACATGCAGTGTTCTTATTAATTGAAATATCAAAACCTTATTTAGCAAGATAAGATAAAGAGATAATATTCTTAAACAAACTAAAAACATATTAATAGTTCTCAACATCTAATACTAACCTAAAAGATAAATACAAAGAATATGTTCTTATAGCTAATAAAGCCACTCTTGCTCTATTTGCTACATGTAAGTCTACTCCTTTATCTAACTTCGTACAACTCCTTTGCCACTACACATCGTGTAGAGATGATAACCATAGCTGGTATCTAATACTTATGAGTAGTTATTAGACATCTTAGTATTAATCACAATAACATTAATACCTAAAGTAGAATCACTAACATGTTGCTTCTTCATTTGAGACTCATGACATACCTTGTAGTGTCCTTATAGTCCTTTGCATATAGTATATTTGCCCTTTATTATTCCTCATTAGACTTTAATCAAACTTTTTTCTCCAAAAAGTAAAAGTTTCCATCTAGAAGACCATTTTCTGTTCCCAATAGAAATCTCAACAACCTTGAGCAAGTTTACCATATCTAGTAATTTAATTACAAAACTCATGCAATAAAACCTCTTGTTAAAGCCTAACATCTTCAATGTAAGAGATCAAAGTGTTCTCCACTATCATTAAATGGAATAGCAACCTAGGTATCTAATACCATTCCATTCAATTTTATTTATCAAATAATTGCTTAGATGTCAGATAATGATATGAGAAACCATATACCCATACTTTCTCTATAGTTTAAGAGGCATAGAGGTAACTCAGTTGCAATTAATATCTCAATGTACTTTAGAAAAACTTCTTACTCTCAATAGGAATGCCATCAAATGGATAAGGTGGATTATATGTGTCCAACATATAGGTTATCCAAAATACCACATATGTTCCGGTTATGTATGTTCATGACGTGTAACTTTTAATTAAAGATTGAGAGTATAATGTTAGGTGTATTTTATGAACATGTATGGAACAATTTTATGGTCTTTTAAAATCATGCATTATCCTACTATTTTATTATAGGCCTATAGCCCTCAAACATGGATCCAAGAAAGCCTATTGGAAGCTTTCTAATGGGTCAACATTCACCTACTATAATGCCTCAAAAATAAATGCCAAAATCTAATTATGGTATCAAGCATTAAGGTGGTAATTTTAATGTTTTGAAAGATTAATATATATTAAATAAAGACAAAGAGTATTTGGATAGAGGATTAAACATGTAATTATTGCATTATAAAAAGGCTTATGTAGCATTTTATCCTAATGTGTTGTAGTTATTGGATAGGTGTCAATAGTAAAATCTTGACAATTCATTCATCTCATATAAATAGCCAAGGGAGAAATAGAAAACAAAAGAAAATTGATGTTCTTCTTCTTCCTCTCCATTGCTCATCACTAACAAGGTTGGTCATCAAAGTATTGCCTATAAATTTATTAAATTAAAGTGTTCTACTTCATCTTATTTATCTTTTTCATTGTTATCGGCTGCCAATTAATGTATGGTTGCTATTCATATGTTTTGGATTATTATTCTTGTTGAAGAAAAGGAAAGAGGACAATCTTTAAGAGGTAAAGAAAAAGCAAAATAAATCATTGAGCCTTAAAATGGCTTTCAAAGCATCTCCTAACATTTTCTAATCTATGTCCATAAATTATTTCATGATAATCTACTATCAATTTGATGAAATTGAAGTTAGGGTTCTTAGTTTTCATTTTACTAAAATTATTGAATTCTTGGATGAAATTTATATTGAATTAAGTGATTTTGAGGTGAACTTGATGATAAAATTACCTTAAAATCTATTTAAAATGTACAGAAAATAATTGGTGTTGATAATTGCATGAATTAGTGATAATTGAATGTATTTTTCCTATAAAACTTAAAGGAAAATAATGTTTCAAGATTGTAAATATATAGACCTTACAATCATGACCCTTTAAAAGATTTTAATAAGCTTTTAAAAAATTAAGGGCCTCATAGCCATAAACCCTCATCAGTGACACTATTATTGAATTTTTAAAATCCTTTTTACTTACATTTGAAAAGGTATTTCAAAGACAATTAATAGTAATGATTTTTACAATATTTTGGCACATATATTAATTAAAAATTACATGATTTTCTCATGCATATGTGGATGAACAAGAAATGAAAAACAAAGGTAATGGTTTAATACATGAACTATTGAATACCTTATGAAGGTTGTGTTTCAACTCTTGATTGGCTACCTCAAAATTAACATTGAACATTACAATAGATGTTTTTAAACATTGTCTTACATGAAATACATAATATTTTTTATCTACTATGAGATCACATGAGAAATGTTGTGTTCTTCCTTGATATGTTAATAAAATCATAAGGAATGCATAATGTGTTTATGAGGAATGATATTTGGCAGTGGCATACAAGTGTTTAAATGTATATATGCTCTAAACTGCTAAATGTGACATACAATGAACAATGTAAACTTACTAAATTTCTGAGTGAATGTGATCATAATATAATATTTTGGAAGTGGCCTTGACATGGCATATTATACATGAAAAACATAAATATAATATGATGACAAAATAAAATCCTATGTATTGTTAGACTTGTAATAGTGTTTGGAATAGGGATTAACAGTACTACATATACATATTCATCACTTCTGTGGTATCACTATAATGGGTATAATTAAATAAGTCTAAAGAACACTGCACAGCTATTTGTTTTAGTGGGTATAGTCAGGTAAGTACAAAGAACACTGTACAACAATATATTGTGTAGGCATGGCCATTTAAGCTTAGAGAGTGCCATATAACTAATTTTAATGTGTTATGGATATGGATATGTTAGTCCCAAGGATAGCCTATGGCGCATTACCTAGTCTAGTGTTGTCTAGGGTGTATTAGGATATCTAATAAAGAGTTAAACTATAATTAGCATATAACATGATAAAATAACATGATTCATTATTGGCATGTGTATATGAAAAGAACTTTACATATAAACTATATAACTCATATACATAAGTTCATTAAAATGTTTTACATGCTTTTTAAGCTATAATCATACATTATGTTAGATAGCTATGAGGTATGTGAGGTAAGATCATGCATGAATATATAAGTATGAGTACATGTGCTGAATTAAGAAAAACCATGGCTATGACTACGTGTTATTATATATTATGTATGGATATTATGTTATCTTGCTTGATGTGTGTATATATATGCATGTGTTCATATGTGTGCACTCTTTAGTGGTAATCATGAATGGTTTATGTACCATAAAGCAAGTTTTGCTTAACACATTAGTGTTTCCACGTGTAGGATAAACTCTTCAGGACTCAACAGAGAAAGCTTTGCAAGTAGGGATCTATAGCTATATTTTTTATCATATCTATTTTACTCATGTTTAAACATTTATTTATTTGTTTCATTGGATTTATGTAAAAATCTTTGACTATATTCTTTCATTCTATCGATTGTTTCATGAGTATTTCAATGGGTTTGTAATTAAAGGATTTGTCTAGTTTTGGAAGGCCTTTTAAAGATTTTGATAAACATTTGTTTATTTAATGAATATCTATATTATTCATATGTGAATGATATACTAGTATATGAATGTGAAAAAAAGGTGAAATGTGTACATGCTTAGTTACTAGTGCCTTAAGCATATAATATGGCACCTCTCATCCATAGATATTGATAAGAAGGGCATCACATGTACTTTCTAGATTTGACTTTAGGTTTATTCAACAAGCCATCATGTGAATTTTGAGGTAGGTATGGACTGAACTAGACTCATATCAACTAATTACATACAAGTGCCATCCATCTTTATATAAATCACACTAAAATAGATAAAAATATACCAAAATGGTGAGTATTGAATCCTTTACACTATTGTGTAAGGTTGAGCTAATATCGATTATCTACAACCTACATATCAAAAACATGATACGCTAAGTATAAAGTTTAGTAGTGTATTCAAAAAAAATATACTTTTGCTCACACACTATTACAATAAATGTGACAACTTTTACCCAGTTCGATCATCAAGCCCAACTAAGAAATGCTCACAAATTGATACAATTCGAACACTATCATACTTATACTTGTTTAAAATCATTCTTATCAAAATTATTACAATTGTGAAAATACGAGTTTTTAAAAACATTTTAAATTGAGTTATGTATTCAAAATTTGAGAATCCTTGTGCCAAAATTTCAACAATATAATGATTGTACCGGGCCTTATCCAAAATTTTTTAATAGTAACTTGCAAATCAAAAATACACTTCTATTTCATTCTTATATATCCGCAACCATTAATGATCCTCTTATCACTCCATTAGTACACAATCACATAATCAAGATATCTCAACCTCAGAAAGAGATATCATACAGTATAAAAAAACTTTTATTAGTTTTTAAGGGTTTACAAACTTTGGAATATAAAAGATTTAAATAAATTATAGCTTAGGCTCATTCCCCTTATATTTACAACATTAAGTGTAACTTTACATCATATAACTACATTATATGTACATGTCATTACCGAAAGAAATATCTCTTTTTGATAAGCTTGATGTCTTGAGGCTCAATCTCAAAATTTCTCCTTACCTATACATCACAAACAAATGACATGCTAAGTGATTACTTAGTGGTGTAATCGAAACAACTTGTGCTTAAAACCATTGTCAACATGTAATTATATACAATTAATGTCATGAGTATTAACAATTAATATCCTTTATGGCATTTATAATATTCATGTCATGTAATAATATGATAATAAAACATTTTATCATGCTTTTATATATATCCCCACCATGCAGATAACATGCTTATAACTAAGAATAATGCATTTATCATAAGCAACTTGACATCATTATGCACTTTGCATAAAATAATCATTTCCTTTAATATAATACATATTATATATAGAAATTCAAAATTTTGCCTTGTTACCTTAAGCCCATTTCGAAAAACCATGAAACATATGGATAATGGGATCAATATTTTTTAGTGGCCCACATTTTAGGCCTGACAGCTACTGCACCAACATAGAAGAAGTGTGCAGTACCCATCCAAGCTTACACTGTTATACCCACAAGAAAATGTGCAGTGGCCCCTATAAAACCATACAATGATTGCACCTATATGGATCCAATAATCATAATGTAAAAATGTAGGAAAGATGTATATTGAACCCTTGGATAACATAATCTAGGCATAAAAGTACCCTAGCAGCTACTATATCCCTTAGTTGACCAGTTAACTTATCTATTTTTAAGTTGTTGCATCACATGGGTTAAAAGTGACATATTTTAGTTTCACTTTCTTAATTAAGCTTATATAGCTTTTAACTTAATTATTTTAGTGATAGAATGATTTATATTGCGAAATTACATTAAAAATCACATTTTAATGATCATGCACACCTTAACATGCATTTTAGTCATTGTCATGCCTTATGCACTTTAAAATTACCATTTT
>CANXYI011808553.1:0-10682 GCA_948208565.1 Hura crepitans
AACATAGGATAGAAATAAGAGGTAGAGGATTTGAAAATGTGTGTACTTTTATTACTTTTTTGAACTTGTGTAAAATAATGTAATATTTCTATTTCTATTGTCTATAACATGCTCAATCAAGCTTATTAAAGTGGTCCTATCTACTTGCATCATATTGGCATTTTATAATAATCATAATAGGACATTAATCCAATAACATATTTCCTCATTTAGTCAAGGGAAATATTAATTACATCTTAAACTCTTATCATGAATCAGTAATCGTGGGTTTTCTTAATTGACTATTTTTTCTCAGCCTCTAATTGTTGCATGGTATGCCTTTTTTCAGTTTTCACCCTATTGGGGTGTCTACTTTTAGCAAGGCCACCGTTTTTCAATTTTTGACCCGCAGAGCTATTTTTCCTATTCTTTTTCTCTTTTATTTATCTTTAGCTATAGAACCTTTTTAGTTTATTCATATTCACAAGCTTCTTGAACTCATTTCCATGATAATCTATAAGGATTACAGTGGCCTTTATCAATAATTGCTTAAGGATAAATGGTCCTTCCTAATTAGGTTTGAACTTTCCCCTTGAATCAGTCAGACCTAGTTTTATCTGTTTAAGAACCAGTCTTCCTTCCTTCAACTTATAATTCTTCACCTTTTTGCCAAAGGCTCGTGCCAACATTTTCTAATAAATTTGATTGTGATAATGAGCTCTCAACCATTTCTCATCTAACAAGTTCAATTATTGGAGCCTTTGTTCTACCCAGGCTATTTTAGGAATCTTTGCTTCACTGCCACTTGCAATGACTAGAGCTCGATCTTTGCCGAGAGTACGACATCTGTCCCATATACCAAGGAATATAGAGTAACAATAGTTAAAGTCTGAATAGTAGTCTTGTATCCCTAAAGAGCAAAAGGAAGTCTATCAGCCCAATCTTTATATGTCACAACTGTCTTAACTAGAACCTTTTGGATGTTCTTATTTGCTACTTTGACTACTCTATTAGCTTGTGGTATACAAGGAGAGGATTTATGGTGATGTATCTTGTATTTTAGTAATAGTGTCTTTGTCTCAGCCTAAAATTGAACACCATTGTCTAAAACTATGTGATGTGGAACCCTATACCCGTAGATAAATTCTTCTCTATAAACTTAGCCATTTCCTTTACTCCTAACTTCTTAAAGGATTCTACTTCCACCCATTTTGAGAAATAGTCGATGGCTACCACAATAAAACAGTGCCCATTTGAGGCTATCAGATGTATCCCTCTAATTATATCTATCCCCTATATAGTAAATGGCCAAGGAGATGACAAACTATATAACTTCGATACTGGCACATGTCTTAAATCCCTATATTGCTAACACTTATGTCACTTCTATACATACTTTGAACAATCATGGTTCATAGTGAGCCAAAAGAATCTTTGGTGCTTAATCTTTTTAGCTAATTCTAAACCATTCATATAAGTGCCACAAGACCTTGTATATATCTCTTTTATGATCCTCTCTGCTTCTTTCTCCTCTAAGCAATGGAGCTAAAGGCCATCTACTTGCCTTTTGTATAAAACCTTGCCTACACTGATGAATTGAGTTGACAGCTTCCTTAATACTCTTTTATCCCTATCTATAGCTTTTTTGGTGAATTCTCCTTTCTCCAGATAGTTCTAGATATCATAAAACCATGGCTTACCTTTTTCCTATTTTATCTCCATTATATGCTCTGACTTATAGCAAGGCTTTTCTAAACTAGAAATAATCACTGGTTTCATAACTACCCCTTTTAGATTATCCCACATATAAACCAAGGTGGCTAATGCATTTGCTAGCTAATTCTTATCTCTAGGAACATGGTAAAGAGTGCACATCTTAAACTGTCAGTTGAAAGATCTCAAATGCTCTACATATGGCATTAACTTCTCCTCTCAAATAGTTCATTCTTCATTGGTCTGATATACTACAAAGGATAAATCTCTGAATACCTCAACTTTCTTTTTACAGAGAGCTAATAATGCTTTTAGCCCAAATATACAAGCCTCATATTTAGCCATGTTGTTTGTAACCTTATACCCTAACTTTCTTGCTAGCGATAACTTTTCTCCTTTAAGAGTTATTAGAATTACTCCTTCTCCTACTCTCTTATTATTTATAGCTCTGTCAAAATAGATCTACCACCTTTGGACTATTATCGGGGCTAAGTGCTCATCTAGGAATTCAAACTTTAATGCTTTACCTTCTGGTGGATGACTGGCTAAGAATTCTATAACTGCATGCCCTTTTAAGGTCTTTCCCATTATATATTAAATATCAAACTTGTGGAGCACAAGAAGCCATTTACTTATTCTCCTTACTAAAGATGGAGCTATCTGAAGATATCTTAATGGATTGTGCTTGGATACTACTTGTACAGTATATGATTGGAAATAGTGTCTGAGTTTCTTACCCATACTACTGCTAAACAAATATTTTCCACTTTTACGTACTTAGCCTTATAAGGAAGAAACTTCTTGCTCAGGTAGTGAATTGTAAACTCAGCCCTAAACTTATCTTCTTACACTACCATAGCCCCTATTAAGCTTTCTTTAATAATTAGATAGAGAATTAATGCTTCCCATGCCTTTGTGGTTACAGAACTAGTGGATTTAGTAAATATTCCCTGATTGTGTCAAAAGCCTTCTAATAATCATTGTTCCACTTAAATGGTTGGTTCTTTTTGAGAAGTGGTGAGCTTAGCTATAAACTTGCTGATGTACTATATCCTACCTAGAAATCCCCTTATCTCTTTCTCTTTTTTTGGAACTGGCATCTCTTTGATAGCTTTGACTTTATTAGGGTCCACTTAATCCCTCTTTAACATAATATATGCCCTAAGAGTTTTCTTAAAGTTACCCAGAAGATACACTTTTAGGATTTAGACGTAGGTTGTATTTATCAATCTGCTAGAAGAATTTCTTTAGTGCCTTAAAATGCCCTTCTTTTGTAGCGAACTTGATCATCATGTCATCCATATAAACCTCCACTTCCTTGTGGATTAGGTCATTCAAAATCCTTATGGCCATCCTCTGGTAAGTGGCTCTAGCATTCTTCAACCTAAAAGGTATGACTCTATAATAGAAGGTTCCCTATTCTATGATGAAGGTAGTTTTTATCTTATCCACTATTCTATTTAAAATCTAATTGTATTTGGTGTACCCATCAATAAAGTTGTACATTTTACACATTGCTACACTATCAACCAGAACATCTATGTGTGGTAACAAAAAGTCATCTTTTGGATAGGCCTTATTTAGATCCCTATAATCTATACACATCCTAACTCTATCATCTTTCTTGGTGATAGGCACCATATTGGCTAACCAGGTTGGGTACTGAACTTCTTCCAAGAATTTGGCTTCGATCTAGTTGTACATTTCTTCATTTGTCTTCTTTACCCATTCTAGCCTCATCCTCCTTAGCTTTTGCTTTACTGGTGTCACTTCTGGGTATATATGAATGGCATGTTTAACTATCTCCTTATCCACCTTGGGCATGTCTTCATAGGTCCAGGCAAAGACTTTTTCATACTTTTTTTTATTATTCTCTCAAATTTTATCCACTCTTTAGGAGTTATATCAAATGCAATTAAGATTTCTTTTGGGTTTTCATTTGTACCAAGATTAAATGAGGTAGTATTAATTGAATTAATGTCAAACATGTTATGCATGCCATGATTATCATTATTTATTTTGGAATTAAATGGGACACCACAAAAATAAGCAAAATCGTTCATCTTATTAACAAAAGAGGTAGAAACATCATCATCAAATAGTACTGGTACATTAAGAATTTCAAAAAAGTCTTTTAAAAGTCCTTCTTCTTCTATCTTGCCTTCCCTTTGTCTTGAAGTATAACAGCAGTCAAAATTTCTTCTTTAGGCTCGATTTCTAGATTGGCTAGATTGGTCATGACCTCTTTATGCCAAAAGTTTGAT
The DNA here is from genome assembly GCA_948208565.1 of Hura crepitans. Lineage (NCBI taxonomy): Eukaryota > Viridiplantae > Streptophyta > Magnoliopsida > Malpighiales > Euphorbiaceae > Hura > Hura crepitans. Next base: position 3,957 of record CANXYI011808553.1, read on the forward strand.
ATGGCCCTAACTTCACTTGTAGTCTAGTCGAATACATCATTGAAGATTCTAAACCCTAACATGACCTTCCCCTTAATGATAGCTAGCTTTGTCTCTCTATAGTAACTGACATTTCCTTCAACCCAAATAAAACTTTCTTCTAGTGGTGGGATACCTTTTCTCACTTTCTTTGGCTCTAAAGTTTTTGTTGTGTCTCTTAACCCTTTTGATCCTTCTATCCTTTTAGTTGAAAAATTGAGATCAAACCATCTAAATCATGTCCCAAACTAGCCCCTAGTAAATAATTCATCTTTTTAAGCATATTTAGCACTTTGGAATTATCCTATTCTTCTTTTAAAAAGATCCTAGCTATATGGAAACCGTTGAAAGGCTAGTTAATTATCTCAAGCATCGAAACCTAATTCTCTCTTGCAACCCTTATTGTCACTATCTCACTATCATTAGGTATCTTTATCATCTGATGCAGTGTTGATGAAACCCCTCCTAACTTATGGAACCACGGCCTTTCTAAAGTAAGGATAAATTCACAGGGATATCAAGTCCTACAAACTTCATATCATCTATGATCACCCCCGTCTTGACCTTGACTTTGAAAGTCACGCTTGCCTCTTAGTGTTGTCATAGGTAATAATGGTGAGCTTGGTTTGAGAGATCATTGAATCTTCAATCCCATATGTAGCTATTGCTTTGAGTGGGCACACATTGAATGATAACCCATTATCAACCATTACACATGCTGTGTGCTTGCCATTAACTTCAGCTTTTATATATAAAGGACGATTGTGATGACACCCTTTTGGTGAAATATTTGTATCTAAAAAATTGACCACTACCTTTTTTCCCCCCACTAGCTCAAATAGTGATATAGTAGTTAAAACCATTATAGCACATAAGACTTCCACTACCTTTTGTCGATGTGAGGGGGATTGATGTAATAGATCCCAAATTGAAATCTGTGTGGGAGTGTTCTTCAGCTTTTTTATTACTGTGTCATCCTCTTTTTCTATAACTAGGGGAATTGGCTCTTTTTCTACCTTCGATATTACTCAATCGCTTCAGGATAGTGTATTAGCCTCTACTTTTTCAACTAGCTTCTACTTTAAATTTGACTCAAACCACAAGTCTTGAACCTATTCCTTTGGCTTGCTTTCACTGTCAGTAGCCTATATATTCGACAAACAAACCAAACCTTGACCTAATTTTGCCTTTCTCTCTACTACTAGGTAGTTATTTTCGTATAAGTCCCACAACACGTACCATTTTGGTAATCCTGAATTAACCATGTTAATGAATGAAGGAATATTAGAGTAGGCACCCTGACCTTTATGTCTCTTCTTTGAATTGGGGATTTGCCTTGAATCAATCAAAACCTAAATTTTATCCCTTAAAGTGCAGTAATTATTTATATCATGACTCGTATACTGATGATACTAACAATATAGGTTTGATTTATGATAAGGTTAGCCCTTATTCTAGCAGACCTGGAAGGAAGGGGTTAAAGTTTCCCTTCTTCTAAAACCATTGTAAACATCATGACAATAGTTTGCCTAAATTTGAATAGTGTCTTATCATAGTAGATATTTTAGTAGTTTTACTAGTCCTACCTATGGCTCTGTTGTTTAGATTCCTTCTGTTGTTGAACCCCCCTAAGTTCTTCTTCTACTCGGCATGTTCTTCTTCTAGATCAATCGCTATATCCTTTAGTGATTCCCTGTCCTTGAGCCATTTAGCTTTTAACCAATCCTTTAATATGGGTTAGCATTCTTAATAAACATATGAATCTGATATGATGTTTTTAGTTTCCTCCTCATCTCTAAAACCCTTGACATTCATCTTTTCGAGTACTCTATGAAGGTTTCATTGGGTTTTTATTTAATCAATTTAAAGTCTTTCAAGGTAACCTTTATATGGGTGATATAGTCATATTAGCTGATAAAAGCCTCTATGATCTTGCCCTAGTCTTTTTTAACCTTTTTCTCTAGCCTATGGTACCAATCAATTGCCCTACCCTGCAATGTAAAGTTAGAGTAGGCTATCTTCTGCTTTGTGTAAAGCTTTGTGCCCCACATGACTATAGCATACTACTTAACATAAGCCTTTAGATCAGTTATCCCATCGAACTTGGGTAGTTTTAGCATTTTAAACTTAAAGGACAATAACTCAAATTTTAGAGTGAGTTCATTTGGATCTAAACCCTTGCCCATAGTAATAAGCCTAGCTATTACCTCAGTTTTCTCTTCTAATTTCTTTATGGCATCATCCTCAAATTTTTGAGGCGTAACTAAGTCCTCACAAAAATCAAATTTTGGGTAAAAGTACTCAGCCTTTTTGCCCTTTTCCCTTTAAACCCATAGCTTCTTTCTTAGTGCCAATTCCCCTAGAAGCGGCAGTGGTTTTTTTAGCTAGTGTGACTATAATTGCTTCAGTAGGTGGTAGTGAACTAGAAGTAGGAGCAACCCTAGCTATTGCCCTTGAAATCATGGACATCATTCTTCTCTCAAATTCCTCAAATTTCTTGTCCATCCTAGTTTCAAAGTTTTAAGTAGAGGAGTTGCATTCTCTTTATCCTACCATGTCTATTAGATTGCAAGTGGTAAGGATGAGTTCTTATTTGGTTATCCTTTTGTCTAACTTATGTACCTAAGTGGCTTGCAGATCTATGATGGCTATAAGATAGAGGGTTAGAAACGATGAATGAAATGCAAAAATGCATGAAAATGCATGAAATATAGATACATGCTAATATGTATAACAACAAACACAAGTAAGAACTTTCCAACCTTATTACTTCCCACACATGAGGTCAATGTGTTCTTTACTATAAAGGTTTACCTATGGGATATTAAGGGCCCTAACAAGTTTGAATAATGGATAATAGATAGCTAAACATTATTTCTCTCATATTAAAGGAACACATATAATATATTTGGCCTATATATGTTGAATATGTTCAATCAAACCAAAATATGGGGTCTAGCCCATTCTAGTTTAAAAAGGTCTAATGGGTTCAACAACATTTTGGGATGACTAAGCCATATTTCACATATATTGGCCTATATAGCATATAATGCATCATTAACTAAGAACTCATGGTTAGGTCATGCAAGTTATAATCATCCAAGTATGGTCCCTTCGCAATGGGTCTATCTCATCATAAGCATATAATTGATTGGTTCACCATTTCATATACCTTATAGGTACAAGGCTTGAATTTGATGCCACCTCTTACAATCTCCCAAATTGAGTGAAAATAGGTTCATGCTTCAAAATGACACAAGGTAAAAAGAGATGCCTAACTTATTCTAAGGCTTAACATGTAATGTAGTTTCAAAAAAGGATAATATTATAAACTTAAAACACAAAATTCCATATTAATTTGAGGTATTTTTAGAGCATGGTCTCATGGTGTCCCCAGTGGAGTCGCCACTATTTGCATCTCTTCTTTTCTAAGGTTCATCAAATTGAAACAACCAAAGACTCAACCTGAATCTCACCTCTCAAGTCTCGAAGGACGAGAAGGAAATTAGAGGAATCTCAAGTCATCTCTATCTGATTAGCCTAGAAAGAGTGAGTTAGGCACCACAAGGTAGGAGTCGCCATCGGAGTTAGGAAATACCTTGTAGGGCTAAAACCAAAGCAGTTTGAAACCCCTACTCTTATTTATACCTTAACTTAATATGGAATTTCATATCAAATGTATAATTTTATCCTTTTTCTCAAGTAGGTTTTAGCATTAAAATAAATCACACAATCACAAAAAAGAATAATAAAACATGTTTATAGAAATAAATAAAATGCTTGAAATTAAAGAGATATCATACATGAAATCGAGTAATTGATTATTTTGATAACTTTGGTTTTCACATGTCAATTTTTAGAAAATAGATTTTATTTTATGTGACTTTTATTAAAGAAAAATAAAAATCTGTTTTATTAGAAAAACACCAATTAATTAGGTATAAAATGATTTGGTTATTTTTTGTAATGTGTAAAAATCATTTTCTACCTATTACAATATTCACAAAATATATAGGGAAATAATTGAAAAATTAAATTACATGGCAATTACCTAAAATACAACCTAACCAAAAAAGGAAATAAAAATTACATGAAAATTACCTAAAATACATTCTAACCAAATAAAAATAAAATTACATTGAAATAACCTAAAATACAATCTAATCAAATAATAAAAAATAAATAAATTAAATAACAATAAAGAAAATAAAGGAGAAAGTATAGAGAATAACAAAAATTAACTAGAAAATAAAAGAGATAAAAAAATAAAGGAATGATAAAGGATTACTTCACCGATGTTTAAAGAAAGGCAGAAAGAAAGTTTAAATAAAACTCTAAAAGAAGAAAGAACTTGCATAACAACAAAATACAATATTACTATGAAGAATATAATAAAAAGATGAACAGAATAATCAATGAAGAAAATGAAATAGATAATCAAATAAATACAACAATAATAATAATATATAGATAATAAGTTATCACATCTATCTGGAAGATGGGTAAAAGAAAGAAATAAAAGAAGAAGGAGAATGGTTGGTCTACCCACCATATATAATTGCCTTTAGGAATGAATTTGAAAGAAAATGGGCAAAAAGCCTTTAAAACAAACTCTAAAAATTAGAAAAAGGTATTTAAAAAGTTTTTTTTTTGCATCTTTTTGGTGTGTACTTACCGAGAAAATTTGACCTCTAAGCTTAACATATGGTTCACCTTATATACACATGGATCAAGGTGTGAAATAGCTATTTTAGGTAATGAAACAGCCATTTTGGAAGGCAAAACTGCTATTTCACCTAAAGAGGAATCCTGTACAGATTCTACCTCTTTGGCAAAATGGCATCATCTTTTAGGGCAAAATGGCCATTTCATAGAGGCATGAAATGACCATTTTGAGACTGAAATAGCCATTTCATCAAAGCATGAAATGGTTATTTTGAGATTGAAATGGCCATTTCAACAAAGCATGAAATGGTCATTTTAGGACAAAACGACCAGTTTTGCCTAGCGGCTCAAAACTTGTAAAAATGCAAATTTTCAATTTTAAAACATTTTTTTCTTTTTCAAATGCTTTGTACAGTAGGGGACTTTGCCCTCCACACCCTATATGGCATTTGTGGTGGGCATCAAGCTCGGGCTTTACAATTTGAGTTACATTGTGAGATTTTTTGGTTAGCCAGAAGCTTATGTTAAAAAATTAATTAAAAGAACACTTTGAGATCTTTGAATCAGATGTTAACATCCTTATTTATTGGAATTTAGTCATTTTTTCATCATTGGGCAATCTGAACACGGGATCCCCATAAACCCAGTGTCTACACAAAGCAAAGTAAAACTCCTTATATCCTCGAGTTTATGAATCTTATTTTACAGGATGGCACTGCAACTCTTTATCAAACAAATAATGCCACTATCCTTTATCTTTTTCTTCTTAGAAAGGATATCTTTCATACATTTAGTGTAGTGAAGCATCTAAGTCAAACCTTTAGCAAATGGAATAATAATCTACAACTTTTTAGACACTTCCAAAATTTTACAAATTATGAATCTTATTTATTCTTTCTAACTCTATTAGGATAAAGAAACTTACAAATGTCAATATTATTATTCAAAGTATAAAAAGCAAACTTACTCATTTCTTTACCATTATCAGCTCTTTAGACTTAGGCTTAGGATGACTATTATTTACCTCCACTTGTATGACTACTCTCTTAGTTTCTTTCTCTCTATCTCTTAGATCACCAACCTTTTTCTTATAGTAAATTGTAATAGCTTAAACTTGCTCTCTCTAGTTCTTCTCAAAGTTGGTAAGTAATGATCCTTGATTATGAGAGATTACAGTAGCCAATTGTCTAATTTATACCTTTAAGTTCCTAATTAAAGCCTCCTTATTCTTTATGCCAATATCTTAATTATTCATTCTAGCTTTTATGGTACTCATAAATTTGTTCATTAGATCCTCTAAACTTCATTTTTTCTCTTACTATTGTTTAGGCTAGAATCTAGGCAACCATTGCCTATATTGGTTATTGTTGCTCCAAGAGAATTTTGGATGATTTCTTTAGCCTTTCTATATATATTATTTAATCTCCTGTAGTCTAGTACAACATTCACTTTGGTAGAACCTACCTTATTCATATATTGCTCCTCTAAAATGTAACCTTAAAATGATTGTGCACACCTTACAAATCTCACATTCATTACTCATAATGGCTACCTACTTTATTTTTATTTCTTCAATCTTCTTTCTCATTACTTCAAGCTAAGCAGTGAGAAGAGCTACCTAATTAATAGATTGTCCCACTTGAGGCTTTTTGGAATTTCTCCTAGGGTCGATTAAGCATCATTCTTTGCCATTTCATTAAGTAACTCAAATGCATCTCTTGGACTCTTACCTAGCAAAGAATTCCCAATTATAATGTCTAGCAAATTTCTTATGCCTATAACTATACCCATATAAAAGCATTGGATTTGCTCTTATAATTATCTATGAGGAGGGCAACTTCTCAATAGCCTCTTAAATCTAATTCAAGCTTTTTGAAAAGCTTTTATCTTAGACTAATTGAACTGTTAAATGTTATTTATGATAGTTGTGGTCTTGGATGGCAAAAAAAAGTGATTTAAGAACTATTGCTCCAGCTGCTCCTATGTCTTAATAAAGTGGTGGGGTAGATTTTTATACTAACTCTTTACTTCCTTAATCAATGA
>CANXYI011808688.1:0-10434 GCA_948208565.1 Hura crepitans
TAACATAAGGAGCTTTATGTGCCTCCTTAAGTATCTGTAACCTCAAGTCATATGTACTAGGTACACATAACCTGCCATGGTAGTATAAATATCCATCTTCTCTCATTTCAAAGTCTACTACCTTCCCCTCTTTGACTTTACCTATAATCTATATCAATTGTTCATCCTTCACCTATGCTTCTTTTATCTATTGCTGGAAATTAGGTCTAACTTGTAATTTTACCAAGATAGCATTTCCTTCTGTATACCTTAGTCTAGCATTCATGGCTTTTAGTGCTACCATGAATTTTCTACTTAATGCATCTACAACAATATAGCTTTTCCTAGGTGATAATCTATTAGATAGTCATAGTCTTTTATTGGTTCCAGCCACCTTCTCTACCTCAGGTTCAACTCCTTCTAGGTAAGGAGATATTTCAAGCTCTTATGATCAATGTAAATATAACATTTCTCACCATACAAGTAATGTCTCCAAATTTTCAATGCAAAGATAATGGCAACTAACTCTAACTCATGAGTAAGATAGTTCCTCTCATGTGGTTTCAACTATCTTCAAGCATAAGCTACCAGTTTTCCTTCTTGTATTAGCACACAACCCAATATATTGAGTAAAGCATCACTGTACACAATAAAATCCCTCTCTTGTTCTGGTTGAAATAAGATAGGAGCTTCAGTTAACATTTTCTTCAACTTATGATAACTCTCTTAAAATTTTGCATCCCATTCAAATTTCACATTATTTCTAATCAATCTAGTCATAGGTATTGCAATTATTGAAAACCCTTTCACAAATCTTCTATAGTACCTAGCCAATCCTAAGAAACTTAATATTTTAGTCACATTCCTTAGAGGTTCCCATTCTAACACTACCTTAACTTTGTTGTTGTCAACTCTAATACCCTCTGCTAACACTATATATCCTAAGAAAGCCACTTTATTAAGCCAAAATTCACACTTACTGAACTTGGCAAATAACTACTTCTCTCTCAGAGTTTGTAGCACAACCCTAAGATGTTGTTCATGTTTTTCTCTAGCTTTAGTGTACACCAAAATATCATCAATAAACACTACTATGAACTGATTTAGGTATGGTTGAAATACCCTATTCATTAAGTCCATAAAAGCTACTAGAGCATTAGTGAGTCCAAATGGCATCACTAGGAACTCATAATGCCCGTATCTAGTTCTAAAAGTAGTTTTAGGAATATCAGCCTCTTTAATTCTTAGTTGATGGTACCCTGATCTCAAATCAATCTTAGAAAAGATACTGACACCTTAAAGCTGATAAAAAATCATCAATTCTAGGTAAAGGATATTTATTCTTCATTATTATTTTATTCTACTGTCTATAATCAATATGCAGCTAAAGTAACCCATCTTTCTTCTATACAAACAACACAGATGCTCCCTAATGAGAAATACTGGATCTAATAAAACCCTTATCTAATAAGTCTTACAATTGCACCTTTAATTCTTTCACTCAGTAGGTGCCATCCTATAGGAAGTAATAGATATAGGAGAGGTACTAGGATACACTTCAATTTCAAAGTCAAGCTCCCTCTGTAGAGGTAATCCTAGCAACTCATCAAGAAAGATATCAAGAAATTAAAAAACTATTAGAATCTATTCAAGGCTATGTGTGGAAGTATTAGTATCAATGACGTGGGCTAAGTATGCCTCACAACCTTCACAGATGATTTTCCTTGCTATAACAGCTAAGATGAGATTACTCAAAAAACTTCTTTCTCTTACAATTGTCACTTTCTACCCTTCTGTAGTCTAAAGGGTCAGTTTCTTTTATTTATAGTCAACTATAGCCCGATGTTTAGATAACCAATCCATTCCTAAGGTAACATTAAATTCATGGAAGGGTAGTTCAATCAAATCAGTAGGAAATAATTGTTTATGAATCACTAATGAATAGTGTCTATATATTTTGTTCACAGTCACACTTTGTCCTATGGGATTACTAACTTGGATATCTAGATCTACATGTTCTGGTTCTAATCCTCTATCATATGCTTGTGCAGTGCATATATATGAATGAGTAGATACTGGGTCTATTAATGCTAAAATTGAAACATCAAATAAATAAAAAGTACCAGTTATGACATCTAGAACCCCTGTTTCTTCATGAGCCTTGATTACATATTGTCTAGCTGATGTATAGGCTTTTGACCTTATCCATTGATTACTGCCACTAGGCTATTCACTTCTAACCTGTCTTTGTACCCTACTCTGATGTGTTACTAATGCCTAGGTATGAGCACCCTCTAGCTATCTTTGGGGACACTCCCTTTTATAATGGTCTTTAGACCTACAAATAAAGCACTTTCCCCTTCTTCCCTACCAACACTATCCATGATGCCTTCTGTGGCACACCCCATAAGGTGGAGGTGTATTTCTAGCCATAGTGCTTAGAGCACTGGAAACTGGGTGTGGTGGTCTGGGTCTAGACACTAATGCTTGCCTAGATTTCTAAGACTATGTTTGTCTATATGGCTAGTGCCCTAAATAAGATTGTGCCTCTCTCTATCTTTAACTAGCACCTAGGGCTGAACTAGCTTGCCCTGTAGTAAATTGCCTCTTCCTCTAAAGAACCTCTCTTTTGTGTTGTTCCATTTCCTCTATATCATATGCAGTTGCCACTAAAGTTGAGAAATCTCTTATCTTCATAGTAGATATTTGCATTCTCAACTCTATATTAAGCCCATTTTCAAATCTCTTACACTTCTCTTCCTTAATAGAAAGGAACTCCTTTGCATACCTATTGAATCTAGCAAAATCTTTCTCATATTAGATACAGACCTTTTACCCTAGTTCAACTCAAAGAACTTATGTCTCTTCTTATTTTTTATAGGACTCTAGTATATGCCTCTTTCTAAACTCCTCTTAAAAGAACTCCTAAGTGAGATCTACTAGTGTCTTTCTTCTTTTGATAGTGTCCCACCAACGAAATGCCTCTTCCTGTAAAAAAGAAGTAGTACACTTGAGACTCTCATCTATTATACACTCCAATTATTCCAATATCCTCATTGTTCTCTTTAGCTAGTTGTAGAGATTATGATGTTTTACCGGGGACGAAAGTGATTTATGGAGTCGCCACCTAGTCTGTACACCAGGACCTCTGATCTTCTAGACCAGAAAGGTTTAAAATTCAAATCTTATTTTTGCCTTTATAATATACCTTCTTGTATATTGTAACATTTATCAATCCCTTTTCAATCAAGCATACATTTATACTTAAAGCATTTATGTCACCTTTTCATGTAAAGAAAGTAAAGTGCAATATTTAACAAACATATTTGTACATCCAAAAAGTGGGTTATTGATTAGTTGTTATTTAACCTGACAATTACCTATAATTCCATAAGAATTAGCGGTAATTGTCCAACTTCTATCTCTAGGAGATTGTCCTTTATTAAAATACATTTTATTATTGTGGCTTTTGATTAAGAAAATACAAATCCATTTTGTCAAGGAAAACACCATTTAATTATGTATAAAATCATTTGATGTGAAAGTTAGGTTTTAGCATGTAAAATAAGTTATTTACTAGCTATTACAACTCTAAAATAAGTAATAAAGTATAAATAGTACAAACCAAAAGAAATAATCCAAATCATTAGAATGGTCTTATCCGTATGTCGACTGGTCCATGCAGACTCTATGAAGCTCTAACATTAGTCTATGTGGACTACTACATAAATGATATTAAGTCCTTCTAGACCTCTATCCCAGTGAGAAGGGTCACTTACATACAACTCAGAAAATAAAAGGTTAATAATACTAGATAAATAACACATAAAGAAAATATGTACGTCCATACAGACTAAGTTTCTCATAAAAGTAAGTCCATGTGGACTACACAATAGTTTTAGTATGTCAACAATATACATATTAGAGAATAGAATCATTATACATGGTAATATTATTTTTAGGCATGTCAGTGTGGTAAACAGAATATATTAAAACATGATAGATAAGGCAAACATGATATTGTTATCGTACCATGGTCTGTACGGACTTCATATTATGTATATATTCAATTTATAGGTCCGTGTGGACCTTTTACCACATACATATTCACTTAATAGGTTCATGCAAACCTTCTATCATTCAAAATAGGTATATGTGGATTTAGTCATCAATTATAGAATCTAAGTGCGATTACAAATTTCTATGAACGATTAGAACATTCTTAAACCAATTTGAGAGGTTAACCTACCCCTATAATTGTCGTGGGGATTACATAGAACCACCTCACATGACAATCAATCATAAGGGATCATCAGTTATAACAAATAATACAAATAAATGAATAAATATGATGAAAGGAGCCTCAAATCTTACCTTGAAATAAGTGAGCAAGCAACAAGGCAAAATGTAGTGGTTTAGAAGAATAGATTTTTTTAGTATGGGTTAATTAGACTAGTAGAGTGATTCCTCAAGGGTTTATTAGCTATTGTAATTCTAATTTTTAGCCTCCTCCTTAGGTTCCCCTTGTTCATACCCCAAAGTGGGTATTTATAAGCTTAGGTTTAAGTGTTTTCTATCCAAGGGTGGTAGAATCCTTCTAGGAATAGGATTCAGTGCTTGAATAAGAATTCTGCACTTCTAGAAGTTCTACATCGGTAGGTCCATACAAACTTCTACGGCTTAGTTCACATAGACTTAAGCATGGTTTTCCTATTAGTCCGTGGGCTTTAGGGTAGGTTGGGTTAATCCGTGCAGACTTCATAGCATTAAGTCTGTACAGACTTTTGCCATATTGGTCCATGCAGACTTAGGTTTTAGGTTACTTGCTTTGTTGCTTGAGGCTATCTCTGGTTATCATCATAGGCTAAAAAAAAAGTGAATTGGTTTATACCGCAAGGGCTTTACCCCCATACCCCCATTGGAATTAGTGTTGGGCTTCGAGCTTGGGCCTGTCAACCCAAACCCTCCGTTTCTATCACAAATTCCTACTTTTTTTCACATTTTGGGTCGCACTGTGAGCTTTTTGGGTTAGGTCAAAGTTTGAATACCTAAAAGAGTCCTAGACCGAAAATCCAGGTGTCTACACTAGTACTCTGCCTTTGCTGCATCATTACCTTTGTCTCCCAAGAAATCTATAGCCCCTATTTTCTTTAAGTCTCTAGGTATATCCTCTATACTATCACTGGGGTAGAGGTAAAGGAACTAGAGCTAGTAGAGGTACTAGAGTTAGTAGAGGTGGTGGAACTGCTACTGCTGAAGTATGTTTGAGCAAATCTACTATCTATTGTAATAATACCGAGGATGCTTGTGTTTATGGCTATGTCTAAGGTCATGGCTTATGTGTAGCATCACTAGGTTCAGTTGTGGCTGCATCACCTACTGTCTATATTGTGGTAAGAGCATAACTAGCTACTTTCTTTACTCATTCCTCAAGTGCTCTATTGCTCATCTTGATTTACTACAAAAATAATAAAACTATCAACCACATTATACTGTTATATTAGAATAATCAATTCCTAGACACCAGCACTCATGTAAAATACTTACAAACACTTAACCTATGCTCTGATACCACTAAATGCCACACCCCCTACAAAATTCCGAAGAAACCCAATAGGTGATACACTTTCCACCAGGTCACCCATCCAGAAATTTCCCTAAGTTTGCACTCCTTAACACTTATCAAATATTTATTATTTTAACAGTTATTTCTTAAATCCCCAGTCTATCACCTAGAGATTTTCAATCAGGGTATATTAAGTCCTAAAATTCATTAAATAGGCTACTATAAAATCCATAAATAGCTCCTTAGGTGACATTCTGAAAATTTTCAACTTGTTAAAATGCTTCTAAAAATCCCTATCACCTCTTAGACCTTTCTCGTCCTCTATTATCATCAACATAATTATCACAACCATTCAATCATCACACAGGCCTTAGGCCTAGAACATTAAAATTAGACAAATGTTATAACCATTTAGATTCATAGGCCTATTTATTTACATTACATGTACAACTTAATATTACAGACACTAGTAGCTTCTAAGCTTGTTAACCCACAACCTATAGTATTTACATGAGTGCCTACTAAAACCATTAAAAATACAACATGTAATACCCTTTAGTGCCTCTATTGTTACACTATACAAACATAAGGTTGGACTGCTACTTGCTGTTATCTGCACACTCAAAACACTGGTATACTAAGTATGAAACTTAGTGGTAAATTTGAAGGAATGAAATCATGTCACTATAAGCACACAAATGAGCAGACATGCAATAGAATATATGAATGCAATAGAATATATGAATGCAATACATATTATCTATGCAGCCAATTAATATTATTTTATTAATTTTATTACAAAATATTATTATTCTATTTATCGACTTGATATTTAATTATTTATGTTCAAGCCCTATTATGCTATCTTTAATTTACGTACTCTAATTCTATCATCAAGTGGAATATTTAATTTAAAAAGTAGGCCTAACTAGGTAGACTACACTTCAAAACACTGGATCAAGAGGGAATACAAACTGTACAGTGGCCTACGTTTTGGACCTCGACCACTACACCGGCCCAATCTAATAGTAGGGATCAGTTTATAGGAACCTCCTAAAACTGGACAATGGATACAGTTCATAGACCTCTCAAATCCAATAAATGTCAACACATATTCCAATATGGATAGTAGGGATCAATCAATAAACCTCCTAAATCTAATAATCACAATCGAACATCACAATATGGATAGCAAGGATCAGTCTATAGACCTCTCAAATCCAATAATCATAATCAAACATCACAATATGGATAGCAAGGATCAGTTCGTAAACCTCCCAAATTAAATAATCTTCAACAAATATCTAGTAGCTACTAATCCCTAGTTGACTAGTCAAACCATCTAGTGGGTGTCTAACTAATGGGCCATCTGACTTCTATTTATGTTTATTTTATTACTGATCATCATTTTAAATTATTTAGATTTAATTAAAGTTAGTTATGAATTTATTTCAAAATCTAATTTTGACTTGGACAGTTATAGTTCCATATCGGTCCCACTGAATAGTTATAGGTCATTTACGAGGGGCAATTTTAGGTCCTTTTACCTAGGCATTCATGAGTCCAATTTAAATCCATTTTATGCCAAACTTTTAGGTCTAATTATGTTCCTTCTAAATAACATTTATATGTCAATTCCTAAATAATCATTTTAATAGGATAGTTGCAAGTAACTTTACAAATTTCATACACTATTACAAGCTCGTAGCCACTACATCATTGGCACCATTTCATGTCAAATCGACTTGCCATTATAGGCCACATTTCATCTAGCATTCTACATCCCATAATGCCACTAATATTGGCTTAAAATGCCATTCTAATTAATTATACATATGATTCAAATAATAGTCCAAGTTTAGGAAATTTTTTTTGTCACCTTTTTCTATGCATTACAATTCTGTTTCCAAGTTATTTCTTACCCCAATTCTCAATCCCATTTTCCATATCAAACATATCATTTTGCATACCATATTTCTATAAATAGTTACACATACTTCATGCCAATTCCATTCCACAAATCACATGCACATGACATCATGCCAACTATGTGCATTACACATCATCACATGCCATACTTACCATGCCATCCCATGGCATACATATCTCTTGGCCAAAGATCATTTATGGCCATGCATATGTATTTTTCCATGATTTATCACACATACATGTCATAAGTCATCATCCTAACATATACATACGTATACATACCTCAAGTCATGCATGCCATGCCATTGCACACTGTGCCTAATTCTCAGCCATATATGTCCCACACATGTACATGTATTGTTTCATCAATTTCACCACCTACACATACATTTCTATGCCAATACCTAAATTCTACCTTGATTCACACACCACACATACTTCATACATGCCATAACTTATACCCATATCTCTCGACCACAATAAGTGCACAACCATATCCACATTTTCTCATCAATTCTAACGCATGCACATTACCTACATGCCAACCATGTTAATTCCCATCAATTATACCATTCATACATACATTATACCTAGTTCACAAGCTAACATCCTTCATAATACCTCTCGGCCATATTGCTTATTGATTGCATATGCCAATTACTCAATCCCAAGTCATATGCATCATGTAACATAACATATATCACATTCATATGCTATACTAAGCAATTCCAACCCATGACACCATAACACACCTTTCAGCCAAAAGGAACCTATGACCTTACATCCATTTTCTTCACCAAATTAACATGCCAAACATTAAAATTACACACAACCATTATGAAATTAGTATCACACCACTAATTATCACATAATACCTATCTAATGCACTACTTTCATACACTAATTCAAAGGAATTTCCAAGCAACCTTAAAATAGCGATTTCCATTCAATAAAATTCACATACCTTGTCACCTTTAAAGCTTTTTCTACATTGAAAAGGCCTTCAATTCTCTTGTTATACCCTTTTCTCCCCTTGGAATAAGGACTTGAAATTTTAGCCTCCATTTATGTAGACTTAAACCTTTAGTGATTTTTCTTGACTTCTATGGATAACTATGGTGGCCTAAGCCTTCAAAGATTAATTTCTACCTTATTAAAGTATTTTTACAGGAAGAATAGTGGTTGTTTAGTTGTGGTTGGTGGCAAAAATAGAGGAACTTTAGTAGGTATAGTGTTGGGTGAAGGAGAAATAAAATGAAGGATAAAGTGAGGTGAAAGGGTGGACTTGCTAAGTGGATGCCCATATGGCCTCATAGCTTTTATATAATGGGGCTAGGTGGCCCGAGTGATGACACATGTCACCTGAGCTTCCTAAAGTTGCTTGGTTTTGGTTGAAACTTTAGGGAACTTTTGAAATTCACTCAGACCTTTAGAAATCATCATGTTTATTCTAAAAATCCTTGTTCAAGCCTCTTTAGGGCCTTGTTAAATTTAATGAGCAAATACCATTAGTAGGACAGTTAACTAATTTTCTCGATTTATATGAAAATCTTAAAATTTAGGAAAAATAGTAAATGACCTTAAAATTTTGAAATTCCTTCACTAATGGTCTTAGGGGAATTTTTGACCTTCAAGATATGGTATTGTTAAGTCCATCCAAGCACATCCTGGGTCATTCCTGGCCTAAGTCTACATGAGCCTATGACCTACTAGATTTTAGCCTAAAATAATTTATTCACTCTGCTAAAATTTTAAATTAGTTCATTTTCATCATTTGTTAGCCAGTCAAAGTTTCATGACCAGAATGCCCTTTTCAGGCCTTATGAAGGTGACTTGACACTCTAGAGACACTTTTTAAGTCTCAGTAGTGCTTTTCACGAAGCCTTAACTTACGACTATTACAATACATATTTTAAGCCTTAGGCTACCACTTCTTTCTTCATTTTTATATGTGCAAACTAGAATTATAAAGGAAAAATAAAGGATTAAATCAACAAGGTATTTTCTCAAACTAGAATTGTGTCCATTAAGAAGGAAAAATACATATTGCATGTATTAAATTTATGTAGCATTAAATATTGAAGGAAATGTGAATGGTAGAATTTTCTTCTATTTATGCCGAATAGAGCTAAAGAGAGAATAACCCAATTTTTCTTTCTTTCAAGTGGAAGAGGATAGATTTTTGAGTTTTTATGAGTTATTCATTGACGTTAGCACAACTAACTTTTATTTCCCTATGAGAATTTTATCTTAGGAATGCTAAGTTTTATGTTAAAGTGCATGTATGCAAGGAATTCATAGAATTGATTAATTATTCTTATCAATATATGCATGTGAGTGTCTTTGAGACAATAGAATACTTAATTAATACATGTAACCCTAAAGCCATGTATGAACCAAAATATTTAGATAGAAATATATTGATGCAAGGTTTGATAATTGAGATAAACATGTTGAGAAGCATATTTCCTTATTTACTTGAAAATGTAAGTGTACTTAATGCAAATAATGGAATTAAACCATATATGGAAAATGATTTGGAAGTTTATGTGTACGAACAATGTACATTAAATACTACATGAAATTGGACTTAAATCTATATCATGCATACCACTCTACCAAATTTTACAACCTGAAAAAGGTACACTTTTAATAACATCCATGCACACCACTCAACATATTTTCTATCTCATCAATGTAATAAATCTCTTTATGGTCACCTAATACTAATTTATCTCATATGTTATGTATCCACCACATCAATCCTTACATTTCATCACATGCCACATAACAAATAACATATATATATATATATATATATATATATATATGGAAAATGATTTAGAAGTTTATGTGCACGAATGATGTACATTAAATACTACATGAAATTGGGGTTAAATCTATATCATGCATACCACTCTACCAAATAGAACAGACGGTCATAGGTGAGCTAATGAGTG
>CANXYI011808811.1:0-10101 GCA_948208565.1 Hura crepitans
TAAATCCTCTCAAAATCTCATGCCCAAATTTCGACAATAACTCAAAAAATTCTGATTCCAAAGCCATTAGACTATTCGAAATATTTGAGTATCAAGTTGTAATATTTTTGGATTATTTTGAGCAACTTTTAATTTATTTTACAGTTCAACTTTGCCTATGTCATTATTCATAGGACACTGCTATAAAATCTTAATTAGCATTTTTAACCATCCAAACGACTTCGGATTAGCTTCAAACTTTGTCTAAAATTCTCTTGTAATTAATACTTCCCATTGGTACGCTTAGTGTAACTCGGGTCTCAAAAAGTACTATTCATCTTGGGAAGTACTATTCACGAGAGTCGAATTTTTGGGCCATTACATTTCTTCCCCTTTTAGAAAGGATGTCATCCTTAACATACCTAGTTTAAACAACTATGGGTATTGTTCCTGTATTTGAGCCTCGCCTTCCTAAGTAGCCTCTTCTATACCATGATGTTGCCATAAGACTTTCACCAACAGTACAGTCTTATTCCGCAATTCCTTGACCTCTCTGGCTAGGATACTAATAGGTTCTTCTTCATATAACAAATTTGGCCTTATCTCCACTTCATCATCTATCAAAACATGTGAAGGGTCTGATCTATATCTTTTAAGTATTGAGACATGAAACACATCATGAATCTGCTACAACTTTAGAGGTAAAGTTAGTCTATAAGCCAATGGACCCACACGTTCTGTGATCTTGTATAGTCCAATAAACCTTGGACTCAACTTCCCTTTCTTACCGAACCTCAATACCTTTGTCCATAGAGATCCTTTCAAAAAAACTTTATCGCTAACTTTTTCTCTATATCTCTTCTCTTTAAATCCATGTAGGATTTCTATCTATTTGAAGCAGCCTTTAGTCTTTCTCTGATGATCTTTACCTTCTCTTCTGCATCCTTGACCAAATTTGGTCCCATAAACTTGTGCTCACTCAAGTCGCTCTAACATAAGGGAGTTCTACATCGTCTCCCATATAACGCCTTATAAGGAGCTATACCCAGAGTCACTTGATAACTATTGTTGTAAGTGAATTCTGCCAATGACAAATACTTATCATAACTGCCCTTAAGCTCTATGGCACATGCTCAAAGCATATCCTCAAGAATCCAAATAAATCTCTTTGACTAACTATCCATCTATAGATGAAAAGCTGTACTAAAATTGATCCTAGTCCCCAAAGCATTCTCGAGTTTCCTCTAGAACCTCGATGTATATCGGGGATCTCTATCTGAAATGATAGACGAAGGCACTCCATGGAGCCTAACAATCTCATTAACATACAATTCTGCCAATCTCTCCATCGAGTAATCCTTTCTCATTGGAATGAAATGAGCAGACTTGGTTAATCTATCAACCATTACCTAAACAGAATCATGCTTATTTTTGGTCATCAATAGTCTAATCACAAAATCCATAGTGATCCAATCCCACTTCCATTCTGGTATCGCTATAGGATGAAGCAACCTAGAACGAACCTAATGCTTAACCTTCACTTGCTGACAAGTGAGACATCTAGTCATATAATCAGCTATGTCTTTCTTTATGCTTGGCCAGCAATAGGCCTTCTTCAAATCTTGATACATTTTTATACCACCAGGATGCAACGCATACTGAGCATTGTGTGCTTTTTATAGAATCTGCTGTCTCAAGTCATCTTTCTCTAGCACACATAGGCGGTCATAATAATAGAAATAACTATCTTCCTTATTCACAAACTCAGTAGACTTTCCCTCTTAAATTATACTTATGATACTTTAAAGTCCATGATTATCTTTCTGTAGCACCCTTTACTTGGTCTGTACATCGAACCCGAATAGAGAGTGCCACCATATATTGATATCCGATTCCGCAACCAATAAAACTTGATTAATTAAAATTTTTTTATTAAAATAAATAATAAAATAATTTCTTGACTTATAAAGTTGTAAAATATTGAAAAACCATTTGGCATGCATATAGAGGTAAACATTGGGGTTATCATGTCTTCGGCAGCATAATGACTGTACTGGGATACTTTTCCAAATTTTTACCTGCCTAAAAACACTTCTATAAAAGCATACAACACTTCTCCATCTCATATGGGCCCTCTTGACCCTTAAAACTCATCACAAACTCAATAAGCCTTAGGCTCAACTCAATCATCATTCTCACATGCAACAATACATTTTATCACAAAATTTTGTGAGAAAAATAAAGCTTTTGCAATATTACAACTTAAGTTACAAAAACAACCCGAGTTACAGATTAGGCCCAATCCCTACGGAATCATAAGAGCATACTATTGATATTACATTTACATTATTATTCTTTACAAAATAATTAAAAATACCCACATCGAGGCTATCTTTAATAGCCTTCTATGGTGTAGAAGCTTTGGCTTTAATCTACTGCTCTGTTACCTACGCATTGCAAACAGGTAATGCGTTAAGCTTTCGCTTAGTGGTGTAATCACTTTAACTAGATATAACAATTTAAACATTCTTTCATGCAATATATGTCAAGTGAGATATGTTAAATCATATATATGCACACATTAAGATAACAACATAATTCATGTAATATGGTGCATACTTGTCTTTAAAAAAAACTCGAAGACCACATTATATCCATAATCATAGCTGCATTGTTATTAGCATACTTAAAATCAACTATTATACATGAAGTACTCATTCATTGGTCATAATCATACACATGCTTCATAATACACGATAACGAGTATACAAAAAATGCATTATGATCCATTTCCATACTAACACGTCATTTTCACATATTCAGGTCTTAAGACCCTATATGCATCAAGCCACCAACATTAGTGTAAAACTCAACATTATACCACATACAACAAATAAATGGGTTTAACCCAACAATTATGCTAAAAACATCAAATTCACGTATAATGAGTCATTAAAATGCACTTAACATTATTTTATGCTTAATCATGCTATAACCACAATTATCTTTTTTATTATAATTATTTATTTAATTTATACCCATACTAATGAGACAACTATCCAAGGCTGGGTAGTAGATAATGAGCTACTCGAAGGTGCTAAATAGTGTACCTAAAGGCACTAGTATTCATAGATACAAAATGCATCAACCTAAAGGTTTGCACATATGTATTGCTATATAGTGGCCCGAAAGCCTGGTGCCCGTCGACACAAAAATACACATCATGACCTAAAAGCCTACTACTCGAAGGTATATATTGCAGCTACTAATCTTAGTGGATCGATCAACCTATCCATACTAGGTTGTCTAATTATATAAGCATATTTAAATTAGTTAATTAACTCATTATTAGCCATTTTTAATGCATAATATAATTATAGACATCTCACACATACATGCATTCCAATGGCTATTTTGCATCTCAGTGAGGCCTAAACATCATGCTAAGTAATACATTTTATCTAAAACATGAAATTGCTAAAAATAGGCTCATACAGGTTTAATACACTGATTAGCCGCATAGCTTAGGTGTAAAAACTAAAAAAATACATCCAGCATCATAATCACGCATCTTTATCATTATTGCATTATTAACATGCATAAAAGTGTCAAATGCAACATGGTTGTGCATAACTATCACATATTGCATATATTGCCATTTTTCACACAATATCGGTATTTTAGCGATAAACATGAATTTTATGGCTTTATCAAAGCAATAACCCCAAATAGGTTCAAAATGGCATTTGGCCATTATATACCATGCACACATATTATACATGTCATAGCTGCACATTAGGAATGGCATTTAAGCACAAAACATCATTTTTAAGTCATGTACATACATAATTCAAAATTATGCCAATATGGCTTACATATGCGAAAATCGACCTCCAAATGCCCGATGCCATAAAAACACATATATATGCATATATAACTCTATGTCATGTTTAGATGCTAAAAAACACATTCGCATACTTTCAACTAGTTACACACAGTCATACGGTATTAATCTCGCAAACTAACTTTATACGATCCTATAATCACATAATGCATTCCTTAGTTAATATTACTATACGAATGTATTATTCAGGCATAATCCATTTTAAACCATCACATTACATGCATTCATTATACATTTATGCCATACGTGCCTAAATATGCATTAAATTCTCATTATTTCATTAAATGCCCATTTATGTCAAAATGCACATAATAGATTCATAGGCATTTTAACCTAATTAAAGTGATTACACTTACCAAAATAAGTCACACGAGACGTGCAAAGCTAACTTAAGCCGTCTCTTTACCCTGAGAATCTTGGGTCAATGCCTCGCCTACGAATTCAAATGGGTATGAACTTCAATAAATAATATAAAATAATTTGCATGTTGAAAAAAATATTCTGAGCCTAGATATACCTTCTACGACAACTTAGGAACCCGTGAAAAATATCAAACTCAAAAAATAAGTACTCGGGAGTCCGGTGGTCACTCTCAAGATTCTTTTCAATTTTTCTCTCAAAATACTTTGCCGTTCTCAGTGATTTTGGTATCCACGGACTCGTCTCGAGATGCTCTTCATTTTAGGCATAATTTTTTTGGATGGGTATTGTTGTGGAGGAAGAAATCAAAAGAGAAAGGGAGAAAAGGAAAGGAGATGGCTTTTTTTGGGAGAAAAGAGGGGTATAGAGGTGAGTATGGTATGTGAGGAAGGAGTGTAATTCTCCCTATTTATACTTTTCAAAATAATAATTTTTCTTTACTTCAAAAAAATTATTATAATCAATAGGAAAATTGGTTTTACTCTATTCCTATTTTCAAAATTCCATAAATCTAAGCCCTAAATCCTCTCAAAAACTCGAGCCTAAATTTCAACAAAAATCCAAAAATTAATGCATTTTATGTCTTAAAAATTCAGAAAAATTACTTTTCGATCTTAGAAAATTTCGATTCCAAAGCCATTAGGCTATTTAGAATATTTGAGTATTAGGGTATAACATTTTTAGATTATTTTGAGCAACTTTTTATTTTATTTATGGTTCAGCTTTGCCTGTGGCACTATTCACAAGACATTGCTGTAAAATCTTGTTTAGCATTTTTAACCATCCAAACGATTTCGGATTGGCTTCAAACTTTGTCTAAAATTCTTTCATAACTAATACTACTCATTGATATATTTAGTGCAACTCGAGTTTCAAGAAGCACCAATCACCCCAAGAATTATTATTCACGAGAGTCGAAATTTTTGGGTTATTACACTTTCTGTGAATCCTTCACTCTCTATATCAAACTTGGCTTGACTTGCAACTTAGACAACAAACCACCATCATATTTCAGCTTTAAGCTAATATACATTACCATTAAAGTTGACATAAGATTTTTAGGTAAGGCATCTACAACTTTATTAGCTTTCTCAGGATGGTAATCAATAAGGCAATCGTAATCCTTAATTAACTCCATCAATCTCTTTTGCCCCAAATTTATCTACTTCTGCATTGGTAGATATTTTAGACTCTTGTGCTCAGTGAAAGCATAGCACTTTTCTCTATAGAGATAATGCCTTCATATCTTTAAAGCAAACATAATGGCTATAAGCTCTAAATCATGTGTCGGGTAGTTTTTCTCATAAGGTTTTAACTATCTAGAAGCATAAGCAACAACCTTGTCATCTTGCATGAGTACACAACCCAACCCATTCAATGAGGCATCACTGTATATGGTGAACTCTTTTTCTAACATTGGCTGAACTAAAATTGGAGCCTCTATCAACTTACTCTTAAGCTTGTCAAAACTCTCTTGACACTTATTATGCTATTCAAGCTTTACATATTTTCTCAGAAGACGTGTCATAGGGGCTGCAATCAAGGAAAGGTCCTCGATAAACTTTTTATAGTAGCTAGCTCGCCCCAAGAAACTCTTAATCTCAGTTGTGTTCCTTGGCAGTTTCCAGTCCATCACTGCCTAAATCTTACTAGGATCAACCCTTATACCATATGCTGAAGCTATATGTCTAAAAAATGTTACTTCTTCTAGCCAAAACTTGCACTTGCTAAGATTTACATAGAGTTTCTCATCCCTCAAAATCTAAAGAACTGTCTGTAAATGCCTTACATGATTATCTCTATTCTTAGAGTACATAAGAATGTCATCTATGAAGACCACCATAAATTGATCTAGAAATAGCCTAAAGATCCTATTCATGAGGTCCATGAATGCCATCAGTGCATTGGTTAACCTGAAAGGCATCATTAGGAACTCATAGTGACCATATCTAATCTTGAAAGCAGTATTATGCATGTCTTCCTCTTTTACTCTCAATTGGTAATACCCGGATCTAAGATCAATCTTAGAGAACACACCTGCCCCTCTAAGCTGATAAAAAAGATCATCGATCCATGGTAAAGGATACTTGTTCTTGATGGTGACTTTGTTCAACTATCTGTAATTCATATAAAGTCTTAAAGAACTATCCTTCTTTTTAACAAACAAAACTAGTGCTCCCTATGGTGAAACACTCAGTCTGATAAAACCCTTATCCAGAAGCTCTTGTAACTGAATCTTCAACTCTTTCAATTCTATAGGAGCCATTCTATATGGAGTTATAGGGACTAGTGTTGTGCCTAACATCACTTCAATGCCAAACTCTAACTCTTGTTCTGGTGGTAAACCAGGTAACTCTTTTGGGAAAACATGCCCAAACTCAGCTATAATAGGAATCTGACTTGCTTTCGATGTTTCCTTTATGGTGTCAACCACATAAGTAAGATAAGCTTTACAACCCTTTTACATCATCCTTCTAGCCATGCAATCTGATCTTCACCCAACACTGTCACTTCTGACCCATCACTAGCTTGCAATGTAATCTTCTTCTTCTTGCAATCCACCATCGCATGATACTTGGACAACTAGTCCATGCCTAAGATAAGGTCAAACTCATTAAATGACAATTCAATGAGATCTACAGAGAAAACTTGTCCATGTACTAACTATGGATAGTCTCTATATACTTTGCACACTATAACATGTTATCCTATTGGATTGCTAACCATCATATCAAAGCTAAGGTCCTCTGACATTAACCCTCGATCTAAAATTCATGTAGTGCAAATATAAGAATGTGTGGACCCCAAGTCTATCAGTGCTAAAGTAGGTAAATCAAAGATATGAAATGTACCTATAATAACATTAGTGGCCTTTACCTCGCTGAAGCTCTGCTCTCTTTCTTATCTTTTTGACTAGCCCTAGCTGTACTTCCTGAATCTCTTTTATCTTGCTTTTATGCAGGAACATAAGGCTTCACCGAGCAATCCTTTTAAAAATAATCTCTAGAGCCATAACCCCAACAAAATCCTAGTATAAGCCTCTAACATACTCCCGGATGTCTCTTGTGGCAAGTCTCACATACAGGTGTCATGGCACTGCCTACTGTAGACCTAGGAGCACTTAAAGTCTGAGTTTGTGCTCGGGGCTGTGATATGGAACCATGTCTTGATCTCTATGATCAGTCTTACTACATGCCCTGATATTTTCTGGACTAACCACTCTTATGCTTCTTATCAGATACATACCCAAAACTTCCTTACCCTTGCCCATATGATCTTTTCTTGAAGCTGTCTCACTTCTATTTTATCTCATTCACCATTTTTATGGTGTGATAGGCCACTACTAAAGCTGTAAAATCTCAAATCTTCATAGAAGCAATCTGTTGCATGATCTCTAAGTTTACCCCTTATCAAACTTCTTACAGTGGTCTTCTTCTATGGTAACTACTGCTTTTACATATAGGCTTAAACGAGCAAACTCCTTCTCATATTCAGAGATCATTCTGTGCCTCTGTATGAGATCTATAAACTCCTGATACTTCCAGTCTAGGTAATGCTTAGTACCATACTTCTCCTTGAATTCCTTCTAAAAGAAATCCCATGTGATATCTACAGCTACCTTATGCTCAGTGATGGCTTCCTACCATTTCAATGCTTCTTTTGATAGCATTGAAGTGGCACATGCAGCATACTCATCTTGTGGGTATCTCAATTGTTGCATAATGTGAACTATCTGGTCCAACTAGTACTCAGCTCTGCTGGAATCATCTAATTCTTCTCCCTTGAAAAACTCAACCCCATTCTTAATCCATCTCTCCATATATATCCTCTGAAATGCTAGTTATTCTTATTGCACTGAAGGTGGAACAAACTATGCATTAGCTATAGTAGTAGCAGCCATCACAGCAGTTACTGTTGCTTACCTGATAGACTCCAGCATTATCTACAACCATACAGGTTGTCTTTACTATCTAGGTATAGCATGTCTAACATCACTAGGGGTTACATACTCGGGTAGTGTATCCCCTTGTCCCTAAGCTAAAGGAGCATGACTTTTCACCCCTTCTTCCTCCGTAGGCATTGCGTTACTACTCATGTCCCATACCTAAAGGGAAGAGAAACAAATTATGAGCCAAATATGTAATAGTATTTGATGTAAATGTATTCTGGCTCCTAATGTGCTCTTGTGTAACCCATGGGTCCAATGGAAACCCCAACCGAAGCTCTGATACCACTAAATGTCGCATCCTTTGCCTAATATGTACACCGAACCCAAACAGAGGATGCACGCAGATAAAATGATATCTAGTTCCATTATCCAAAATCAATTAAAATTTAAAAATTTTATATAAGAAGACATTTCTTGACTTAGAAATGCACTAAAACATTGAAAACCTTTTTGGCAAGTAAACTGAGGTAAACATTAGGGTCATCGTGTCAAAAATCTGATAATATAATAGTAGTACCGGGACACTTTCCCAAATTTTTACCTATTTAAAAACACTTCTATACAATCACAACATACATCTCAAACTCACATAGGTCCTCATGACCTTCTAAATCATATCAAATTCACAATAAGCCTCAGGCTCTCACAAACAACATTCTCACATGCAACTCATCAATCATCACACATAGCATGCGATAAATAGGAAAGTAAAATCCATAGTTAAATTATTTAATACAAAACCCTACTACAAAATGTGGATTAAATCCAATCCCTTCGAGATCACAAAAGCACACTGACTATAACTATTACATTTACATTATAACTACTATTACAAAAAGATTACAAAAATACCCACGTAGGGGTTATCTTCATGTCTCTTGTTTAGAAGCTTTGGCTCTAATCTACTACCTTGTTACCTACGCATCACAAATAGGCAATGTGCAAAGCTTTCGCTTAGTGGTGTAATCACTTTAACTTGTAAAAAGGCTAATTATAGCATGTCATATAGGTTCACGAACCAATTCGAGTTTTAAAGAATCATAAAATGTATTTTTCCATGATTTATATATATCACATAATATTTTCAATTTTAGAACCATATTCATGCATATATATTGTGTTTTATATGCCAGCATGCACATTACAAGCATAAATAATGCATTTGGTGGCAGATTTAGTAAGGCATTAATAAACATCAATTAATCACCATTTAATAGACAGAATGCTTTACTTACACATTGTCATAAGCTTTAAAATAACAATTATGCCAAAAATCACAATTTATCAGATAATAGTTATTTAGATCATATGGCACAGTATAAGTCATACCATATCACACCAGCTGGTAAAATTCCATATTGAACTCATAAATCACAAAGAGTAGTGACATACTTGCTTTTTTAGTCATAAGTGCCCTTATGCACCTCATAACTGTCCATATTAGTATTTTAAGATGTATACACATATAATCACCATAAATAATCATACAAGTGATAATCAACGCATTTAAGCATCTCATGACCAATTTTTGAGTGATTGCCCACATTATGTCCATAGGTCACATATTAGTGCCATTTAACATACAAACTCAATTCATGTGATTTTAAACCATTTTAATCATTCAACTGATGCCCATATCCATAAGACAACTAAACAAGATTGAATAATGGAATTACTTAGGCCCAAAGGCTCTCCATATCCAAAGATGCGTAACTTAGGCCCAAAGGCTTTCCACACCCATGATGTGTAACTTAGGCTCGAAGGCTCTCATACCACATAGGTAAGTAAACTTAGGCTCGAAGGCTTTCATGTATATCAACAAGTAAATCTTAGGCTAAAAGGCTCTCAT
>CANXYI011808828.1:0-12345 GCA_948208565.1 Hura crepitans
ATGCAGTTGGAAGGGCTGGCCTACTAAAGTCTCTGCAGTAGTTAGCTTTCTCATGTTATTGAATATCTTGAAAATGATTAATCTAATTCGATATATGGTATATCTGGTTTTGTTTCAATTCCTGTCTTTGATCACTGACTCAAGGGTTGATGCTAGAATTCATCACTACGAATGGCAAGTCAACTACGAATACAAGTCTCCAGATTGCTATAAGAAGCTGGCTATTACCATTAATGGCAGGACTCCAGGTCCTACAATCCTGGCACAACAAGGAGATACTGTTGTTATTGACCTTGCAAACAACTTGCCCACTGAGAATGTTGCTATTCATTGGCATGGGATCCGTCAGGTATGCTACGACGTCTCTCTCTCATTTGATATAAAGTTTTCTCCACAGTGATTGATGTTAATTGCTGTATTTTAGACTGGAACACCCTGGAGTGATGGTACAGGAGGGGTAACACAATGTCCTATTTTACCAGGAGAAACTTTCACCTATAAGTTCGTTGTGGATAGGGTGAGTTTGAATAATTCATAAGCAGTAGTTAATTTGAACTTCTTTTAGCTAAATCTCTCCCTTCTTTCGGTAAAATATGACTACAAGATTGATTTTGTAGACTACTATAAACTATAGAATTCGGAACTGTATTTTCAGGCAGGGACTTACACTTACCATGGGCATTATGGAATGCAAAGAGAAGCTGGTTTATATGGATTTATCATTGTATCTCTTCCTAATGGCGCTTCTGAACCCTTTTCCTATGATTTTGATCCAAGCATAATATTGAATGATTGGTACCACAAGGACAGTAACGAACAAGCAACTGGCCTAGCTTCCATACCCTTTGTTTTTGTTGGAGAGCCACAGGTAAATGGAATAATATGCAACTAAACATTTTGATTTCTTGACAACTGTTATCTCTTGAACTTATTTGGCTATATATTCAGTCACTTCTTATAAACGGAAGAGGAAAATACAACTGCTCTCTCTTGACCTCACCAAGCTCTGAATCTGGACTCTGTAATGGAACCAACCCTGAATGTTCGCCTTATGTGCTAACTGTTGTTCCAGGGAAAACATATCGAATAAGGATCGGTAGCTTAACTGCACTATCTTCTCTTAGCTTTGAAATTGAGGTAACTTGTGTTATATGTTTTCTGCTTCTGCATATTGCTTCAGATATAATTGTATTTTTGTCGAGGTCATCGTTGAAAGATGAACTAGCCATGCAGGGTCATGATATGGTGGTTGTGGAAGCTGATGGGAGCTATGTGGAACCGTTTGTGGTGAAAAATCTCTACATTTATTCTGGTGAAACTTACTCTGTATTGGTGAAAGCTAATCAAGACCCTTCTCGAAATTATTGGATTACTACCAATGTGGTTAGTCGTAAACCAGCAACGCCAACTAGCTTAGCCATTTTTAATTACTACCCAAATCATCCTCAAAAGCCTCCTCCAACATTCCCCACCACAGGGCCTCTTTGGAATGATACAGCAACAAGGTTAGCTCAAAGTCTTTCCACAAAGGCTCGTCAAGGTTTCATTAACACCCCTCCCCTTACTTCAGATAGAGTTATTCTTCTTCTAAACACACAAAACAAGATCGATGGTTGCTACAAATGGTCCCTGAACAATCTCTCCCTCACTTACCCTACAACCCCATATCTTATTGCGCTTAAACAGAATTTAACCGATGCATTCGATCAAAACCCACCTCCTGATGAATATGATTATGCAGATTATGATATATATAGTGTTGCTAAGAATGTTAATGCTACTTCCAGCAACCGCATATACAGGCTGAGGTACAATTCCACAGTGGATATCATACTACAAAATGCTAATACAATGACTGCGAACGTGAGTGAGACACATCCATGGCATCTTCATGGGCACGAGTTTTGGGTGTTGGGGTATGGGATTGGGAAATATAATGTGTCAACTGATTGGGAAATGTATAATGTTGTGAACCCAATTATGAAGAACACAGTGCCTCTTCATCCTTATGGATGGACTGCTTTAAGGTTTCGAGCCGATAATCCAGGCGTTTGGGCTTTTCATTGCCACGTTGAGTCCCATTTTTATATGGGTATGGGAGTGGTGTTCGAAGAAGGAATAGACAGGGTGGGCAAACTTCCTTCATCAATTATGGGTTGCGGTGAAACCAAAGGCTGGAGATAGAGAAGCACGATATATTTCTATGATTGGGGCAAAGAATTGTAATAGTTATTTTTGCCAAATTCCATGAAGAAAATGTTATGCAGAGCTAATCAAACAAAACAACAATTTTCGTTGCCATTCCAGCTAACATCATTTTGTGAATTCTGCTGAAGCCACATTATAATTTATTAGCTTAAGAGCATGGTTAAAATGGCAATAACATTAATAATTCAAAGGACTGGGATTGACTGATGCATATTGACGGAGGCGTTCATGATTCTCCAACAAAGATAAGTCCTCTCTGTCCATGCGCACCCATGCTTCTATTCCTTTACCAGTTCCTGCATCCATGAGAATGAACGCATTAACGAAGGAAGATGCATAATCAGGTGACGGTAAATCAGCACAAGTGGCCCACGTAGGTTTTCCCCATCCAAAATCAACTTCATATAAGCCCAAGTTACACCAACTAGTTATCACCACAAAATTCACTTCATTTTTCGAAAATAACGACGAGGCCTTGAGATCTCTAGGACTCTCTTTGATCATTTCATATAGCTTGCTGAATCCTCCGTTTTGTATATTTTTCACAAAGTCGGTATCGATTTTCCTTATTGCTTCCCTCACTTTGCAAACTAAGCTAGTTAAGTTGATTTGCTGAGGCGAGCAAAATGCGTCTGTTAACCACACGAGGTTCCCAAACGAGGTTTCTGGGATTGCTGGGGTAGCTCTTGACCGTAAATTTACAGCATGAGTGAATGCAATAGGCCTATCAATACCCGATGATTTTTCCTTGAGAACATTTGCGATGCATTCCAAAAGAAGTGAAGACACAACCTCAACCCGCGTTGGATTTAGCAGGCTTGGAGTGGTTGCTTCTGCCTTAAGATTGGCTATGGAGCATGCATCAAATAGAAACCTCCTTGTATCACACCTTCCAATTTTGATAAATGATTCGGGCAAAGATGCCACGTTTGCATCTTTAGGGAACGGTTCATGCTGTGGGAAAATAGATGGAGCATCAAAATTAGGAAATATGATATCTTGACCTGAGTTGGATGCGATTGCAGCCCAACATTTCAGAAATGAAGCTAACGCAGTTGCATCTACGATAATGTGCGACGCAACTACACCAATGGTGATGCTACCACATGCAAAGGTGGTTTCTTGTATCATGGCATAAGAGATTGCGGGATCTGGTTCGTAGCAGTTGTGCTTTCTCGCCAACAAGCTAATCATCGATGCGAGATCGGGTTGGGCAAGATATTGAGAGAGAGGGATGTGAGCTCTGGCCTCTACATAGCATAACCCTTCATCATTACAATCAATGGAAAATCTGTCTTTAATCCTCCCGGCAAGTGGGTAATAATGAGTTAAGGTTTCAGATAAAGATTGTTTTAGCAACACTGACCTTTTTGAGGTGAGATCAATGGGTTGGTTGGAATAAAAAAGGATCATGGGAATGGTGACGGGAGGTAGAATTTGATCTAACAGAGAAATCTTATAGGTTTTGAGGTGAGAAGGTGTTGGTGAAGAGGGTTTAATGAAACTTTGAGAAATGGTTTCTACTTGCATTTTCTCAAGGAAAAGCTAGCTCTGTATGCTGTGTCGAGATCAAAGCTCCTGTATATATAGATTATAGAGGAAATGGGTGCATGCATATGGTTTGTAGTTTGTAGCACCTTCTTTTCACCTTTTTAAAATATATTTTGTGATCCTCTGCGTATCTTGGCTTCAATTTTTTCAGATTTTGTACGGACATAAAAGGTGCTGATCAAAAGATTTGCTTCTCAGCTTCTCCCTGCCCCGCCCTTCCTATTTGCGAGACATCGACCAATTTCACACTTTGGACATAAATGGACTTTGCTTTAGAATTGGACTTTTTGTTGATGTTGGGCTTCAGTCCGGAATATCCTCAGGTCGTTTTTGGCACCGACTTTGTACTTTTCTTTTCTTTTCTTTTTTTTTTCTTTTTTTTTGTTCCTAATCTCCAACAGCGGCCCTCAGGAGTCAGGTCTTCAAAGTTGTTTGAAATCTGAGCCTTTCTCCAGGTAATGTGGCCTAAGATCTCTAAATTGTGTAATTGGGCCTCCTTTCTCAACTTTTGGCAAGAATTAACATCATCCTATTCCTATTGGTGGGCCTTAGTCTTCGCAGAAAATTCTTACAGGGCCTGAGTCGGCAAACAGAATTTCTGATGGACTTAGCTTTAATTTCCTCTACTTTGTTTCAAAGAATTATATTCCTATCTTAATTAAAAAAAGAAAAAGGAGAATTATATTCCCAAGGAAGAAAAAGGAGGAAAACAATAATTCCTGATGGATTTAGCAACATTTAAGCAGCGAAAGAATTTAGCAGAGGAAGCTGAAGATGAGTTTGCGAGGAATTAGCTAAATGGAGTTGAACATGAATTCATTATTCAAAGTACTAATTAAATAGGGACAAGGCAATATTAATACTTTAATTAAGAATGAGGCGAGAAAAAGCTGAATAATTTTTTTTTTTCCTTAAATCTTTTCAATTTCAAATAACTCCGTGGAAGGAACAGATCCTAATTCCTCTTTATAAGCACTAAATTAATAGTATCACGTTTGATGCCATAATATTTATAATTCTATTTCTATGATTTGTGCAAAATATGTAGATGAGTTGGCAAATTGGGATAATTAATTATTCGGATATATATATATATACACACACACGACTATGGAAGTGCGAATAATCGATCAGCGTTAAATAAAACAAGCCTATAGTAACATTGAGAGTGTAACTACATACTTTTGAGAAATTGATAAAAGCAACGCCATTAATTTATTAGCTGATCTACGTGATTAGAAGTGTAATAACATTAATATTTTGAAGGACTGGGATTCAGCGTGGCATCCTGAAGGAGGCGTTCGTGTTTCTCTAACAATGCTAAGTCCTCTTCATCCATGAATACCCATGCTTCGATTCCTTTGTCAGTTCCTGCCTCCATAAGAATGATTGAATCTTTGTGGGGACTCGCAGAACTAACTGATGATAAAGCAGTGCAAGTTATCCACACAGGTTTTCCCCATCCAAAATCAACTTCATACAACCCAAAGTTGCACCAACTAGTCATTCCCACATGATTCACTTCATTTTTTGAAAATGTGGACGAGCCGGTGAGATCTCTAACAGCATCTTTGGTCATTTCATAGAGCTTGTTGAATCCTCCTTTTCGTATGTTTTTCACGAAGTCGCTATCCATTTTCCTTATTGCTTCCCTCAGTTTGCACACCAAGTTAGCTTGTCTGATTTCCCCAGCGGAGCTTATTGCATGCGTTGTCCAGTGTCCACAAGAAGTTCCCTGTCGATCTTTCTGGAATTGGTGGTGTAGCTTTTCGCCTTAAATTTCCAGCAAACAAGAATGCGTTTGGCCTATCGACATCCGAAGATCTTTCTTTGAGTATAGCCATCATGCATTCGACAAGAAGTGCAGATACTACCTTAACCCGTGTTGGATTTTCCTGTCCTTGCTTTAGCCTTAAGATTGGCGGTAGAGCAAGCATCAAACACAAATTTCCTGATACCATACTTGCCAATCTTGAGAAATGGTTAAGAAATAGATGACAGAGTTGCGTCTTTATGAAGGGACTGTGAATGGATTGTGGCTTTATTTGGTGCGCAAAGTCAAAGTCAAAATTTGATCACTTCTTCCAGAACTAACGCGCAGTTCTATATTATTGTCAGATAGGTAAAAAAAATTAATAATAATAATAATAATAATTATCTATGGGATGTTTACAACAAGGCCAGCTAATTGCAATTGGCTTCGCAGCTCAATCATCATCTAATGGCCGACTTTCTTATGGATTGTCCTCGTGCTTCTTTCGTGACGATGATTTCAGTAAAGGATTCTTACATCAGTCACAAAACTGATCCTAATTATGCTGGCTGAGAGAGCCTCACTTCCGTAAAATTTAGGTAGAATTTAATGTTCTGTTGTTGGTACTCTTTTCATTTGGAATCAAACTATGCTCTCATACGTTGCAGTTCAAACAAAGACAAGTTATACTCTCTTATGTCGAATCAGCTGAACACCTTTCGTGAAACAAAACTAAACTAATAGATTTATATATCTGAGGTTAATAACAGCGTCACGTTAATTTTTTTTTTTTAAAAAAGACGACGAAGGTAATTACTGTTGACATACCTGATATTGATGGGCCAAGTCCACGGAGTTTTCAAACATATGTGCGAACAATCAAATTATTTTATTTTTTTTTTGAAAGAACTGGCAAATTGCATTTGTAACAAGGTACCAAACTTTGTGTTTCTTCTGCTGTTAGCATTATCTTTCTAAATTATGACTTTTTTTTCATTGAACAGCGATATTAAAAATATCTCTCAAAATTTCGTATGGAACGAAAAAATAAAAAACATTACTAATTAATATTGCAAATGAAGTAGCTAGTTGAGTTCAGAATATTTATTTAATTTAAATTACAATGTTCATCTATGACATTGAAACAAAGAGAAAGCAAATACAATTATACTAACATTTCTATGCAAAAACAAACAGGAAAGTGATTCAGCTTTGCGTGGACAGCCCTTATTAAAAGCTACACAAATAGATAATATTTATTTTGTGGGCGAAGGACCGAAGGGAATTGGAATCAAGTTAAGGTCCGTTTTTCTTTTAAGCGAACCTCTGAAAACTTCAAACATATCAAGAGAGTCAACTCCGTCAGGAAGTTTCCAATTAAAATGATACAATAGGTTTGCGAGGAAAAGCTCCACATTGGTTATGCCCAAAGCCATACCTGGACAAATTCTTTTTCCGGCGCCAAATGGAATTAGTTCAAAATTTGTACCCTTGAAATCAATTGAACTGTCTTCAAATCTTTCTGGCCAAAACCTTTCAGCTTCATTCCAAACTTTGGGATCCCTTTGGATTGCATATAAATTGACGATAATCTTTGTTTTGGGATTAATATCGTATCCACCAACTTTCGTTTTTTCCCTGCATTCTCTTGGAACAATGGCCACCGCAGGGTGTAATCTCATTGTTTCTTTGATAACCAATTTCAAGTATTTTAATTCATGAAGTCTTGATTCATCAACCTTACCCTTTTCACCAAAAACTCTTCTCACCTCTTCTTGCGCTTTTTTCATTGCTTTTGGATCCCTCATCAACTCTGAAATTGCCCATTCTGTGGTTTTTGCCGATGTGTCAGTTCCAGCGCCAAACATTTCCTGCAACGATTTTTTTTTTTGGACAAAAAAAAAGAGAAAAAGTTGATAATCAGCTGAAGAGTTACTATCTGGAAAACTATCACGTTGGATCTTATCACATACACTATAAAAGTACTGACCAGAATGACAGCCTTGATGCTATCGTTTGTTAAAGGAACTTGAAGGTTTCCACTTTCTTGAAGATTGAAAAGAACATCTAAAAGGTTGTCGGCTTCACCCTGATGATCTCTGGCACTCTTGGTGGCTCTTTGTTCTTTTATAATGTCTTCAAGTACCTTATCTGTTTCTTCATGTAACTTCTGGAGCCTAGCCTTCTCTCCGCTAATGTGATGAAGGAATTTAATGGAAGGAAACACGTCGGCAACATTGAAACCTCCTGTTACCTCAATCACCTCCCCAATTATACTTAAAATAGCTTGTTGGTTTTCGCATTTCTTGCCAATGGAGGTGATTGCCATGATAGTATTTGCTAAAGCAAAAAGGTTGGTCGTAAGATTGACAGGCGAACCGGCTTTGGAGCGAAGATATCTGATGAAATTTGAAACCTCTCCTTCCCTGACGGATCTAAAAGATTGGACGCGTTTGGCACTAAGTAATTCCAAAGTGCATATTTTTCTGAGCTGTCTCCAGTGATCGGCGAATGGGCCAAACATGATGTCCTTGCCGTCGTAAAGCACCACTTGTGCAGCCAGGATAATAGATCTGTCGGCGAAGATGACATCCTGAGTTTTGAGGACTTCTTTGGCGGTTTCCGGTGAAGAAATGATAACAGCAGAAACTTCACCAAGTTGAAAACTCATAACAGGTCCATATTTTTTAGCCAAATCTCTAAGGCGATGATGGGGTAGACCTCCAATTAGCTGGGGAATGTTACCAATCAGAGGAAGCTTGAATGGCCCTGGAGGAAGGTCTGATTTCTGATTGCATTTCTTCAGTATATTGAACAGCATGAAAATGAAAAGGAGGGAGCTAAAGAGAAGGGGGAAAGCGGGGATTTGCAACTCCATGTTTGTAAAAGATTGGTTTTTGGAGTTAGACTGCTCAAACTATGCTTATTTTTATATACCAAAAAAAAAAAAATGGAATTACACTAACGTAAAGGTAGTATTATTATCTAATATTGTTAATTTACTGTGCTATCCTTAGATTTTATTAATAAAACAATCATAATTTATTTATTGTGAAGATGATAACTTAGTTGAGCGACCATGTTGTCTGTGGCTTAAGATTATAATGTAATCATCAATAATTCAATTGGAAGAATTAAAAAATTCCGTAAGTTGATAAGACGACAACTAATTTCTTACAAAGGTATTTCAGCGAATTGATGTTATTTTATTATTTTTGTTAACCCTTGTGTGATTGCTTTAAAAAAAAAAAATACTTTTTATATAATTTTACGCGAATTTAAATTGTCACAAAAAAAATGATTAATTATATTATATCTGTTTTGCATAACAACTATTAACGCAAATAAATGAAAATTTTAATCAATGTAATAGAGGAAGACAAGGGGAACTTGAGCACCCTTATGTTGACTTGAATAATTGAACTCCTCTCTCTTTCTCCTGTATTTATATAAATCTATAACGTTACACATGGAAAGCTCTTATTAATTTATTAAGTTTTTAGCTTTGATGCGGCCTTGGAAATTTATGGAATTACCTTCAAAATTATTCAATTAAATGTATCCTCTCTTTGTCTATTCATTAATTTCTTTTTCTTTTTCTTTTTTTTTTATGCCAATCAATTAATAGATGGCACCTCTTGCCATGGAATTTGAGACACAAACTTATAAATCGATTCTTAATTTCTCTATTCTAGATGCTCTTTTTCTTTTTTTCTTTTTAACTTTTAAATTATTCAGCTTTAATAGAGCTGTAAACTACAATCTATTTATTTAATTATAATTTTCCAGCAGATCAACAATTACACAATTTTTTCAGTTGTCTCGAGTAGAAAAAGAATTATTGCTGACACTCTTCACTCTACCTTCCTTATTGGTTTCTATTTATTTACAATTAACTACGTATATATTTGGATATTAATTAACGTTTAATATGACGCATCTTCGAGTATGATATTGTTATATTTTTTATTGCATATATCATAATGTGGACCGCATTACCGCCTCGCATTAGAAAATTTCCCGATACTTTTGTGAAACTGACTTATGCTAAATGACATTACATGAAATCATGCGATTTTCTTCATGATTTTTCTCTATAATTTAATTGGTAAGATGCTTTTTTTTTTGTACATTACTCAAATATACAAATTATTATATATATGTGCATTTATTTATTATTATCTCATCAAGATTATACTAATTTAAAATTTGCTTTCTTTTATCTTTCTTTTTATCTTAACGATTCTATTTATGACGATCAAGATTCTTAAAAAAGAAAAGCTTATATTAGAAATTTAGAAAGTTTGTGCTTGAGTAAAAGAAAAAAAAAAGATAATTTTGAAAGATAATGTTGAACTAAAATAAGTGACATTAAATTAAGAGTAGTTGCACTTGGGAGAAATGTTATAAAAATTTCACATAGGATAAATAAGAAATGTAACAAAAATTAGTTACTTTTAGAGTGGCATAAATTGAGGTGAATTATATAGAAGATCATTAAACTTATATGCTAGTAGTAATAAGAAACTCACAAAAGAAAATTTTATAACGAGAAAATATCTAAACTACTATAACATTTTAGAAAAATCATTATGATCGGATCTTATCTTTCAGACATCAGAAAAATGACGTGTTATGACTCGTAAGCTTAGAGGGTGAGGAAGACACCATGTCAGCATGACACGTCATTGAGTGGAGTTGAAGATGCCACGCGTCACATGCCACATAAGATGGACATGTCATCAAAGAGTGCCAAATGCATGCGCAATACATGGCAATGGCAGTGCTCCTTCCCAAAATCTAGCTGTAATCAGAAGCAAAAATTTCCCACTTTTTCCCTTTGCACATCCTTATCTTTCCTACCCCAAACAATTGTCCCCAAAAGAAAGCTTTTCCCTTTCTCACCATTCCCCTCTTTCTCACCTTTTTCAAGTTTTTAAAAAAATGTCTTCATCAGCCATTAAAAATAATTTTTCAACTCAAAAATCCAGGAAGTTAAGAGCTTCAGTATCCTTTAATGATAGGGTCTTCTTCTAACTCATTTTCATTATTGATGAGGGTAATATTTTGTCGGTATGAACTACGAGCCAGGATGCTCACCTCATGGATGGCAGAAAATCCAAGAAGGTGTTTTTTTAGTTGTGTGAGGGGAAGGGTAGGTTTGGTTAGAGAAAAAAATTTTTTAGGGAGATTTTTTTAAATCTATGAATATACTGATTTTTCATAAACTGCAGTATAATGGTGGCTG
This sequence comes from Hura crepitans, assembly GCA_948208565.1. Classification (NCBI taxonomy): domain Eukaryota; kingdom Viridiplantae; phylum Streptophyta; class Magnoliopsida; order Malpighiales; family Euphorbiaceae; genus Hura; species Hura crepitans. The sequence continues at coordinate 10,761 of CANXYI011808828.1, forward strand.
TGATTTCTTTACATGGCATGATGAAGAAGTTCAATGTAAAGCACAATATGTAATAAATGGACTTCTAAGGAGGCTGGATAAGGTTGAGAGAGAGCTTGAGATTGAAAGGGTAAATCATGCAGTAATGTTTGGCGTGAAGAACTACTATGGTTGGCTGAAATTTGTGTTAATGTTTATGTTGGGCATTTTATTTTCTTTGTTGTTTAATGTTTGTTTTTGAAATTTGTTAGTTTTATAGGTGGTCTAATTGTGAGGAAATTTGATGTAAGTTTGAAGTTATGGAATATGCAAGTTTATTATGAATTAAATATATTGTAGTTGAGTTAAATAGTGCAAAAAAAATATATAATGTTTACTATCAATGGAAGTTTATTATTGTTACATGTAAGTGTAATGAATTTGTTTTTATTCCTTGATGCTTTAATTAAGTTTATAGCCTACAATAGATTTGTTAAGTTTCTGCAAAGAATTACAAACTCTGATTTAATAACATTAAGAACAATATCAATCCGTCCATTATCAGCTATTTGCATGATATGTATTATGAAGGATAATAGTTTAAAAAACCTTGCACCAAATTGTTCTCATACACATCAACCTAAAAAGTGGGATCCCAAATTGTACTGATAATACGACCATGATATAACATAGCAACCAAAATATTCAATAGTTAATAATTACACCAAAATATCCAAAAACAAAAATAAATCAAAATATCCCAATACTGCATTTCAATTTGCTAAGTAGTTGGGGCCTTTAGACTTCTTTGTATAAGTCCCTCTTTTAAGTGGTTTATAAACAAAATCAGAACCCATATATCTTGATCTCAGAATTCATCCTCCTTTAGTTATCTTTCTTGGTGCTTAATTTGCTCCTAATGTAGCATTAGAATTTGCCCTCTTCCTTTAACCTTGCTGAACAACATTTTTCTGGGAAGATTATGTAGTGTTCAATTGGATGGTTTCCTATAGAATTTAACACATAAAACACATGTTCAACTATATCACAATACAAATAAGTAATGTTATAGTACTTACATTTGTTTCACACGTGACTTGGCTTTGATTAACAGTATCAACTGGGAAATCACCTTAATACACATTTGCCATACTCTGAGTGCCTACTTGAGCATCACTACCAGTAGGCTAAGTAGCGTTCTCATGAATGGTTTCCTTTATATTTTCACATATAAAACATAAGTCATATATGAAACACAATTGTGGTAAGTGAGGCAATATAAAACACATGTTTAACTATATCACAACATAAATAAGCAATGCTATAGTACTTACATTTGTTTCACACATGACTTAGCTTTGATTAACATTATCAGTTGGGAAATCGCCTTGATGCACATTTGCCATACTTTGAGTGCCTACTTAAGCATCACTACCAGTATGTTGAGTAGTGTTCTTTTGAATGGTTTCCTTTACATATAAAACACATGTTTAACTATATCATAACAATCATATATGAAACACAAGTAATCAATGCTATAGTACTTACATTTGTTTCACACGTGACTTGGCTTTGATTAACAGTATCAACTGGGAAATCACCTTAATACACATTTGCCATACTCTGA